>RQTK01000212.1:250769-262140 GCA_003991915.1 Elysia chlorotica | reverse complement strand
AAANANANAANANAAAAAGGAAAAAAATGAATTACAAAAATATCCAGGCCTCTGAATCAAACTTGGAAGTTATACAACTTGAAACTAGTAATTATAATCATGTATTGCCTTTTATTGTAACCCAGTGTTGCAGATATCTGATAATATTATGTATGAGAGTTGTCGTTTCAGCCTGCAAAGCAATTTGCGTTTTTTATTCTTAATTTCAACTTCAAGTAATGATTTGAAGATCTAGGTTCAGAACTTCTTGAAAAAGATCTCTAGTCGATCATAAAAGATAGATTTGCTCTATGACCAGTGAGAAGCATACCTTACCTGTTGATGGTAAATATTTTTTATGAGTCTAGTTTTTTTTTGTTTAAAACCATTTCCTCTGCGTTTGGATCTTGTCCGATAAAGTAATCTACTTTTCTCAAAATACCACCAAAATAAATTAAAAAAAAAAACATTGAAGGGCTGTGTTCATTAACTATAATACCTTTTGTTTATAAAGTATCAATAGAACGTCGTGAGTTACACCTGTCTTTTAATAAAATCGTCCACATTTGCGCAAAAAGGATCGTTTTTTAAGGGTAATTCTAGACACTATGAGAAGTAAGAATAACGCCGTGGTAGCTTACGATGCGTCGTCAGAATATATGATAAAGAAAGCTTGCGATGACTCGTATGCTTCCGTGACGTTGTTCTTACGTCTCTATTTCGGTATTTTACTTTAATAAAATACAAGTAAAAACAACCAATCTATAATTAGCTGGCCAAAGGCAAGAGAAAGCAAGTTTGGACCACAGAAACGCTACAAAGATAACCCGAAAGCCAATCTTGTTCACGAGATTGGGTTGGCTGGCGCATGCTCAACAGAGAAGCGCACTAATCCTTGAGAAGAAAACAACAGCACTATCGCTCAAGCCCGGGAACGAAGAAAAAACTGCTGCAGCAGTAACTCCGAGAAAACCTGGTCAGTTCCCATACCATCACTGTAAACGCCATTGCCCGTAAAAAAATAGGACTTCTCAGTTACCAAAGAACCCACCTCTAGTAGAGACGCACATTGCAGTCAACATCCGAAACGATCGACTGCCAAATTTTTAGCAAATAATCATGGTTCAGTTATAATTATGCTTGATGCACTAATTGTTCTGAAGCCATCTAAACGTTCTAGCTTAAATACGTCAGATTTACGCTACAAAGGCTAGTAACTAAGCTGGACAGATACTTCAGCATGTTGTTTGGAATAATAGAAACTTGATAATAATTATTAATCAGCGACAGTATGCGTATTTTCGTTGCCCAAGTCTGTCAACGGCCCATCGCACTGCCCTTCTCTCAAGCAGTTTTACATGGATATGATATGAGGCCAAGAATATATTTGTTCGATTTCGCCCCTTCCTGGTTGGGTCGGTGTCAGTATAATTTGATCAGCTGAGATAGAAGTATGACGTCAGTATTGGGGTCCGTCACAATAAAGCCACTATAAACCCTTTATAGCGTTGACGTTGGACGTTGAGTAACCAAACCGACTCAACCTAAAGGCCTAGTATAATAAATGAACACTGCCAAACTATTCAGGCGGGATATGCCGGCAGAGGTGATAAACTTACACCAACGAGCGTATTCGGACGTATTGATTTTATTACAAAAGTTTTACCCACACTTTATTTGCTGCGTGTGTTGGCAGCTCTGCGTCGCGTCAAATCCACCAATAAGCATTTCATGAGTTGAGAAGCCTATGATTTTATTCTAACAAGATAAAGAAGGCAGTTGCAGTACTTTGCTCCTAGACCCGCCATATGTCCCCAACAAATCATTAACACCCTTAAGCGATATAGAATGATCAGAAATCTCACGATGGAATCTGGATTCACCATAGTTGAAAAGATATAAGATTGCTTAAAAATTCACTAAAAAGATAACAGATTACAAACCAGTTTTGATGTGCTTGAAATGCCATTTATTTACTAGCATATTGGATCGAAATAGAGGTACATCAAAATTCCTCGCCCAGCAGCAATCTTATTTAATATGAAATAAATGTATATACTTTAATTGCCATACAACCTAGTCTAATATTACATATTAAAAAAACAAGAACATGAAGAGCTAGAACAACAAGAACAAAGAAAAGAACAACAACAGTAACAACAACAAAATAACCACAACAACAACAACAACACCAACAACAATAACAATAACAACAACAACAACAACAACAACAACAACAACAACAACAACAACAACAACAACAACAACAATGCGATAAAAATCACAACAATAACAGTAACACGGCAGCAACAAGTAAACATATACCCCAAATCAACACTCAAATGAAAATGCTGAGCCTACACACAATCACAGCACTACAAATAAATCTACTTGAAAATATATATTACATGTATCACAATTTTGCAAAATGTTTTCCGACTGAGACAGGAGTCATGGTATACCCGCACTGTCTCTGTGTGGCAGCACGTAAAATTGCCAGGCGTTATTCTTGGGATCTGCCCACAATATAGCCTATAAAGTGAACACACTGAGCACTCAGCAACTAAGTCTAATTTAAGCTCAAACTGCGCCTTCCGCCTTGCTGAAGAAGCGTCCAAGATAGAAGCAGGAAATAAGACAATATGGGGCTTTTTTAATTGAATAGGGAAGGTGAATATATAGGTCCATAGCAGTATTGTAACATACATAAACACAATGGTGTTGGACCGTGTTTGGCAGCCATTTTAAATGTACTGCCGCGTATGTGAGCAGTTAGTTCTATTGCTCTGTGACTTACTGTCAACACAGAACTTGCGTTAATGGGTCCCATAGCTAAACCGAAGACAATAAGTGAGGGACTTTGTACCGGCGTCTAATCATAGCTCCACCCTAGACTTACGGAGCGATCAGAAATCCCCCTGCCCATTGGGCGTGATTATGTCATTCGTAATCGCCTTGTGGATTTCAAGGCATGTACTGTCTAGCCGTGCTCGGATGGATCTGTTCTGGTCTGCGTTAGCCCCTACTTGCCGCCATATCTCGCGTGTATATCAGGCGCAGCAGTGTCGACCTCATCAGGGAAGAGGCTGGCCATCTCCTGGTCAGAGCGCCAGGACATGAAGGACGAACAGCTGTCACTACGGGTCAACAGTGACCCCCCGCTCATCAGGCCCTCCCCCGGCCCCACCTCATCAAAGTCGGCCAGGGACCGAAACGGCGACTCCAATGCGGGCAATACGCTCAGACTGCTGCTGTGGACTTGTCGCTCCGCCGAACTCACGTGACCTGTCATGGCCGCCGGATGAGCTGGGTTCCGCATGCGCGGGGTACACGTGACTTCTTCCGCTGCGATATCCGTGGTACCCGGATGTTGAAGGTGAAGAGGATCGCGGGTGTAGCCGTTCGTTTATGGTAATGGTTGGGTTTGGTGTAGAGCTGTTTGCGCTACCTCTACCATTCGTGGCTTGTGCTCGCAAGGGTTTTTGTTGAGGAGTTGCATAATTTGACGATTGATGGGGATTGTTGGGATAGTTGACATCTCTCGTTGGTGAAAGTGAGTGATTGTCGTGTCTATGTCGATACCGGGCGTCTGTGTGATCTCTACCATGATCCACAGTCGGTACTGTAGGGGGTGATGCGGTGCCTGGCGTGGGGCCATGAGACCACTCTATCTCGCTGGGGCTGGGGCTCCCATCACTGCTCCTTGGGGACAGACAGCTGGTCGGCGATGTGTACGCACTGTCCATCTGACGCGTCGTGTGCCACTCAGGCCCGTACGGAATGCCAGTCATTGCGCTGAAATACCTGTGAAGAGAGGTTTGGGGGGGGGGGGGTAGAAATAATGTAAGATTAGTTTCATGTCCATAAGGTTTACCTTTGGATGCGTTATGAGAAGTACTGGCATTGAGAAATAGGTGACAAATGATATGGTCGAAGAGTAAAAAGACCCCGGAAGACAAATAGTCTGATTAGGAAGCCAATTCTCTATTTCTTCCGCAAGCTCGCTTCCTGATACTAACTGTATATTTCATTGAGCCCTTCATTCTGTCACTGCTTTATTCTTTTCCACTTTTGAGATATGTTCGAAAAAAAAAGCACCAATCTATGCCAAAGGTGGCAGAAGAGCGTGGTTCCTTTTATAGTATTACTTTTCTGAGTTGTGTATCAGAGTCTTTGATTATAATCTGACTAATGTGATTCTTCAAGTATGACTTTGTAATAATGTTTTCTGTTTCAGCCTCTCACATTATACTAACATGACTCACCCACTAGGGGACAAAACGCCATTTTGTAAACAACATTTGCCATATCATGGTTTAGAACTGAGTACCTCCTGATTAGGAAGCCTCTATCTCTCTATCTCGATCGCAAGCTCGACTCACGATACTACCTGTTTATTTCATTGAGCCATTCATTTTGTATCTGCTCTACACTAGTATCGTAATTTTCTAGTCTTGAGATATGCTTGAAAAAATGTAGCACCAACCTATTCCAAAGTTGACAGAAGAGCGTGGTTTCTGTTTAATATGTATATGTCTGAGTTGTGTGTCAGAGCTTTTGATAATAGGGGGGCGCCGTGAGCCTGGGGTAGAACATTGGCTTCCGACGTTAAAGGGTCGGTGTCAATATAATGTGACGGCTAAGACAGGAGTAATGGCATCCCCGCCCTGTCTCGTGTGTGGCAGCACATAAAATTGTCAGACCTCAGTATTGGGGCTCGTCAATAATATGGTCTGATGTTGGACGTTAAACCAACTCAACTACTACAACTACTTTGATCTGACTTATGTAATTCTTCAAGTATGACTTTATAATAATTTTATACCGCGCACCAACCTCCTGCTACTGATGATGTCCCCCTTGACTCTGGTGACCTCGTTGTCGATGCTGTCCAGCTGGTGGCTCAAGTCCTGGAGCCTGGACATCAGTCTTTGCTGGCTGGCCACCAGTAGCCGGGCCTTCTGGCTGCCCTTCATCTCCTGGGGGGAGGGGGGAGTGGAGACAACACACAGTGCCGTAAGACAAACAACTTAGCTGAGTGAGGGGTAAGCGGGCGAGAGGAGTGAGAGGGAGGGAGGATCGGGGGCAACACACTGAGCCGTAAAACAAACAAACTTTTAGCCGAGTGAGGGGTAAGGGGGGATAGAGGGAAGTGATGGATAAATATGGGAAGAGAGAGCGAGAGAAAAAGAGAGAGAGAGAGAGAGAGAGAGAGAGAGAGAGAGAGAGAGAGAGAGAGAGAGAGAGAGGGGAGAGAGAGAGGGGGAGAGTGAGAGACAGGGGAGAGAGAGTGAGAGAGGGGCAGACAGATAGAGGCTCAATATAGAAAAACTATACACCTAAATTACCCTTTCCTTCTAACAAACACATCTAACCACCACTCTCAGACTCACCTGTTCCTCCTCATCCCCCTGAGATGACGTCATACTGGTCAGCACATCCCTGAGCTCGCGGACCCTCATGGCCGAGGATGACCGCCTGTTGAGGAAGGAGCTACGCCGCTGGTCAGTCTCGCTTGGACCCTCCCCGCCCTCGTCCACACTGCCCCTGGGCTGGGAAAGGCGGCTGTTGTAGCGCAGGTAAGTGTGGCTGCCCTGCTGCTGCTGCTGCTGCCGCTGGTGGTGGTAGCTGTATGCGGCGTCATTATTTTCAACAGTTTGGTTGTTGCTGGTACCATCACGGACGTTATTGCCACCGTTGTTGAATTTGTTGACGTTGAGGTTGTCGTCGTATGAACCGCTGGTTCGCCTGCGTCCGACTACGCTGCTGGATCTGTGTTTGTTTCTGGCGCTGATGTTGTTGTTGCTGTTGTTGCTGTTGTTAGTGTTGCTGCTGGGTGGTAAACTATCCCTGCTGTATTTGTGAGACGCTGAGCGCCTCAACCTGGTCTCTCCCCGAGATCCGCCATCTTGGGACCGAAGTGTTTTTCTCTCCATATCGTAACTGATCGGCTGAAACCGCGTATCGTTCATCGCTCACCAAAATGATCCACATCAAAGTAACGGGAAAACCACGTAGCTGTTATTCCGATATACTGAAAATTGATTTCATCTCCATTCCAAAAACAGCCAAAAGGCATTAAACACGGACTGCTTTGAAACCGATCCAATGAAAACAATAACTATGAGTAAACATCCATAATTATTAGGAAACAGTATAGATTTTGAATTCTGCTAAGGGTATATGCTTTTGAAGCGATTCTGTATTATGTTATAAATGTTTTATGAATTTTACTGAATGACTTAAACACATGAATATCGCAATGTTTACAACACTGTCCACCTCAGCTTAGGTTTCTTAGACTTAGGTCTCGCCAACTGAAATAGTACACTAACAATTTGATACACGTTTTTGGCTTTCTGGCACTCTCTTGTTGTTTTCTGCTGTGTTTTAGTCAGATTTAATGTAATTAGTCACGGGCCACCAACCGTGAGCACTCGATCGACACTCGAGACTTTGCGATAAAACGGCCTCTTACTAAAACGAATGCAGAATTATGAGATATCCACCGTTTCCAATCATAACTCTAACCTACACCGGCCTAGCTAATCAGCGATCCGCAATATTTTTCTGTTGTCTGAAGGCTGTGATTATGTTATTATGTTCTCGTCGTGTGAATCACAAAGAGTGCATTAATTCCTTTCCTTTAGCGCCTGACGCCACAGAGGAATGAGATTTAAGCGCCTTACTGAGCGGCAGGCAACTCTCTGCTCAGATTGTCCCAACCACACCTTTATAGGTGTAGCGAGATTGTGGAACGAGAAGTACAAAAATGTAACCAATAAATTATTGGGGCTTTATTGGCTTGGTATTTTGTCTTAAAAGGAAAAAGTCATATCACTGCGTGGTGTTTCAGATCTCGTAGGTCTATATTTAACGACACTATAATTTATTAATTTGAAAATAAATGAAAAAAAAAAACCAGCAACAAAAGACAACAACAACAACAACAACAACAACAACAACAACAACAACAACAACAACAACAACAACAACAACAACAACAACAACAACACAGAAACGCATTAGATTTTAGCTGTGTATTTTGGCACATATTACTTAAAAATAATTATGTACTAGATATTCATAGCGATGATTTATCTAAACTTTAGGGCTTTTTTCAAGGGCATAACAATCTTTTACCTATTCTCACTGAGTTCTAGACATTGCCATGCTTTACAATTATTACATCTTTATTATAAATTAACTTCTCTTTTCATTTAATTAGCACAGACACCCACATTGATAACTACTTTAACCTATCTTATCAATATTTTCCTTCTTTATAATTATTCGATACATTGGTCATATTTCAATAAATATTCTATTCCGTATATTTATCAAACCTCTCTTTACTTACAAATCGTCGTTTCATTTCCATATACCTCTATCTGTGTTTAAGAAACGTTCTTCCAACCTGAATACCTACATTAATCTCTGTCAATATTACCTGGCTCTTTCAATATTAACTATGTTAAAAAACTTTGCCAATCACTGTCGACATCACACACCTCATTTATTTATGAAAGTCGTTTTTAACTTCACCACTACTTCAACCTTTCATATTCTTACTATTCTATCGGTGTCCCTCTCTTCCTATCTCTGTCCTTGTATTATGTCTGTCTCTGTCTCTGTCCGCCTCTTCTCAGCATTTATCTCTCCGTCTATATATCTGTCTATCTCTATGACTTTCTGTATATATGTCTGTTTGCTTGTCTGTCTCTCTGTCTATGTCTATCTTTCCTGCTTCCTCTGATTTAAGGAGCTAAAGTCTTTTTCCGATTACCGCAACTACATGTGTCATCAAAATTGAAATTCACTATGAAAACCTCCAATATCAAAAGCAAGGATCTCATTTTTGTATAAGGAACACTTGACTCATTTCGATTGCCACCTCAATTTCTATCACCAATGTTATTTTAAGAAGCGCCATTACTTCAAGTACCCCGCTTTTCATTTTGGTTTCGTCGCCACATCAGCAAGTCTTGATCATAGTAATGCCTGCACATTTTACCCTGTGTCCATTTTAAAAAAATCTTTAACCTATGCGCAGATGCTTATCATAGATGTTTACCTTTCTGTTAAAGGCAGGTGCTACTTATATCTAGAACATCGTGCCTTTCACTCCCTCCAGAATAAACAGTTATATACATTAAAAAAAAAGATAGGAGGAAAAAAACCCACAACAGATTCAATCCAAAAAACAGGTATCTGGTTTGCTTTATATAACCCTTTTCAGCCAAACTGTTTACAGAATAAATGCCAACTGCAAGTTTTTGCGGTAGTACTCCTCCAATATAATATAGCTATAGAAAACTATCAAACAAAGTTTGGCACAATACTTATATTTACCTTTCCTTAGATTTTTCTTTAGGAAAACCCCTGAAGAAAGAAGCAGAATTTAAGCTAAAACGTTATTTCAAAGAACTAGATCTATTTCTTTGCACTATAACATTCCTTGAGGTTATTTACAGACAAGGAGGAAGATTTTATCGTTGCCTCAATTTTCTGCATGGACATGCCTTATAATGCTAATAAATTGTAAATTTTTGCCCTGTTGCACAGAGAGATTAAAGAGTTAAAAGACCCACCAAAAGCAAACTTTAAAAAACCCGAATTGCTGTAGAAGGCAGCTTTCCAACTAGACTAAAGTACCCTGGCGAAGTCTTTCTGGAGGAGGATTCAAAATGCCAGGTAAACCATGGACCTCCACATTATTTGCTCGTATAAAGTGAAATGTTCATATTCAGAAGTCAAGTAAATAGAAAACCCGTTCCGAGCGAGACTTGGAACAGCATCACGCCGTTTTCCATGGGTTGGTTATTTTTAAGAGAAAAGTCAATGTTGTCTTCAAGAAATGAAGAAGGTGACCTAATTACTTTTTTCGATTGTAACGTTATGTAGAATTTATCAAATAAAAAGTTATTATCGGTAGAACTAGAAAGAGAGTTGGCTTATTTGAAGGGTGTTTCGTTTATTCCCAACTCTCGGACGCTCCAATGCCATTGTTTAACTTTGCTGTTTCTTGTCTTATGCATGTGTGTGCATATAGGTGTGTGTAGTTGTGTGTAGTTAAGTCTGTTCGCGTATGTGTGTGTGTGGATGTGCGTGTGTGGATGTGCGTGTGTGTGGTTATAGTGTTATTTGACAAGATCGAACGTATTCTTTTAGTGCATAGAAAGGTAAACAGATAGGAGGTCCTTTAATTTACGAAATAAAAAGCCTGGTCGTTCGGTTTGATAAAGATGGTGATGATGATGGTGATGACGGTTATGATGCAGATGAATGATAATAAGAACTGATGGTGTATAATGACAATTATCCTACGATAACGATGATGACCCCTTGTTTTCGATGATGATCATGACGATAATGATGATGATGATGATGATAATGGTGGTTATTATAGTAAAGATTATTCTGGTGATTTTGATGCTGCTGCCGTTGATGATGATGATGATGATGATGATGATGATGATGATGATGATGATGATGATGATGATTATGATAACAACAATGATGATGGTGGTGATGATGCTGATGATGATGCTGATGCTGCTGCTGCTGCTGATAATGATGATAATGATGATGGTGATGATGATGATGGTAATATAGTCGAAAATGGCGATAAATACTTTGATGTAATACTGCAGTCGATGATGAAGTTGGTGGCTACATCGATAGAATGAGGTATTTGAACTTTAACCCCGTTTTCATCTCAACGTCTAAAAATTTATTCCTTGAGTGTTTAGACAAGAGGGCTGGATGTTTAACTGCAGCGTTTGCTTTTTATTGATCCAGAGACCACGGCTGAGGTAAGATCAGCAGATCAAACAAAGGATACACGTCTCTACCTGGGATGAGGGTATGACTAGATCTTAATTCCAGCTGCCCTCTTGCACGCAGCTTGGAAAACAACACAGGAAAAACATTCGACTTTTCTCACTATATCCTGTGACCCGGAAAGAGATGAATAACCTGATCTATTCCTGGCTCTATTGGCACGTTTCACGAAGGACATAAATTTGCATTTTAAACCGAAGCCCGATACAATTTATTTACAAATTAGGGCCTGCATTGGAATACACAAACATGTGCCCCAAATTATACCAGCCAAAATATTTATTTTTGAAATTATTAACTCCAGCAAGATATCCCACGTGTAGGCTACTTATAATAAATAGTGGCAATGAGTACAGCGTATACGATGTAAAAAAAAAAGTCTTTTCCCCGAAAAATCCTATACGAAGAAGAAGGCGTTTCATAGCAGCCCCAGATTTGTAAGTGCAAATGATGGCGCCCAACCTTAGAAACCCCGTGTAAGGGTAAATGGTAAAGACTTTACTTTGTCAGGCCTCTAAGTTTTAGGCAAGGTTATACTTACTACACTAGAGCACTAACGGGGTGGGGATGAGCTAATGGCGCACCCCTACGTATAGAAGAATTCCTATCTCTACTATTTAAATATAATGATCTCCTAAGGGAACCTAGGAGATGTAAAGCCCAGTGAATCAGATAGATAGATAGATAGATAGATAGATAGATAGATAGATAGATAGATAGATAGAAATATAGATAGATAGATAGATAGATAGATAGATAGATAGATAGATAGATAGATAGATAGATAGATAGATAGATAGATAGATAGATAGATAGATAGATAGATAGATAGATAGATAGATAGATAGATAGAGAGAGAGAGATAGAGAGAGATAAGATTTAAAGAAAATTTAAACCAGATAAAGACGACGTCAGGCGATAATCGTTACGAGACCTCTCCATCCTGCAATAAAACTATCAACCCAATAAAACACTAAAGTGTACAATTTAAGGTTAACAAAATGTATGAAAATGTTTGAAAATACACTTTTTTGGCTCAAGGTAGTCAATGCTCTGATGCAACTGCGAGGTACACGTTTAAACTTCAAACATTCCAAGGTCCCGAAAAAGGCACTTCTTTATTCCTTGTTCACACTAGACCGTCGTGAGATGTTGCAAGGAGCGACGAAGTCGAGCTATCTCCCATGTATACCTAGGTTTGATCTCAGCGGATCAGGATGGGACTCTTTGTTAGGCACTGTCACTACTGGATCTAGAAAGTAGATATCTAGATCTGACTTAGATCTAGTCCTGTTGGGGCAAGGTAATGCATACTTTACTCTTGACCACTAGAAGCGAAATCATCTTGTTAAGCATGATAGATTTATAGCGTAGTTTGATCATGAAGATGATGGTTATGATGATGGTTATAGTGATAGTAATAACAATTATTATAGAATAATAATAGTAATAATAATAATAATAATGATAATAATAATAATAATAATAATAATAATAATAATAATAATAATAATAATAATAATAATAATAATAATAATAATAATAATAA
>RQTK01000212.1:231094-250566 GCA_003991915.1 Elysia chlorotica | reverse complement strand
AATAATAATAATAATAATAATAATAATAATAATAATAATAATAATAATAATAATAAAAAAATAATAATCACTATATATAATATATGATAAAAAACGATAATCATATTTTATTGATAACAATAAATAATAATGATAAGAATTTATCCCTTAGAATATGAATAAAGTAGTTAAGTTTCTAAAATTTCCCTCCCATGAGAAATATTCAAATGCTTGTTTTCGTGTTATAGTCAGTTCGTAATACATTATTCAAAATGTAATGCTTAAATGTTTACAAATAACCTGATCGATTTTAACCGCGCTATGATTATTTGAGGGAAACAGAAACACAAAAAATGGAGGTCCGTCATGCCATAATTATGCTCTTTTGCTTTGTGTGTTTAGTTTCTTTTGCCCCTGAAGTCGACGTTTTGAGATACCCTACTCTTTTCTGATAAAACAAACAAACAACCTTTTCAATTTTTTAAAAACAAAACGTCTAAAAGCCTACGTCAGTGTAGGGTTTACATTCTGTACTGAATATAAAAACAAAACAAAAACAACTTTCAAAACCATTAGGATCTTAAAAATTATTGGTTTTATTATGGCGTTATTTTTAACGCTGGCGTGCCTTTGGAAATATTATGATACCAGTGCCTCAAGCCCAAAGAGCAGAGCTTTACTGTTTTGTGGAATTTTTGGTAACATCTGAGGCTTTGATAAGTGTCTTAATTCTATAAAAAAAATGTATTATGTATACATAAAACTATGTATACCAAAAATAGTATATATAGCAAAAATATACGCTATAACAAAATTAATATGTATATAAAAATTTAATATAAACAAAAATGTATAAAAGCAATTATTGTATTTTGTATAAAAACAATTTTTTTTTTTTATAAAAACAATTATTATCTTTAACAAAATTATTATGTTTAATAATTATTGTAATGGAGGCTATTACAAACTTTATTGTGTATATGAATGGCACATGTATTAAACAAAATCTGAAAAAAGGTAAACTTCCTTAGAGTTTTCAGTGAATCTTTTAATGGGACATTGGCACCAGGTGGGATTAGAATCGATGATCTACTGCCCGTTCGACCTGAGCACTATCAACTGAGCTATCTGTAATAATAATAATAATAAGAAGAAGTAGAAGAAGAAGAAGAACACCTATTTATTATATATGATAAAATGATGATAATTAAAATAAAGTGAAATAATAAATAATAATCATGAAAAGAACAAATATCTTCGAATGTGGATAAAGTATTTTCGTTTTCTAACATTTCCCTCCCAAGAGAAATATTCAAATATACAGAAAGCATAGCATTAAGGTTATGTGGAGTTTTTGGTAACACCTGAGGCTTTGGTACGTGACTTGATTCTATAAAAAAATTCTTATGTATACAAATAGTCTATTTATAACAAAAATATTATGTATAACAAAAATATATACGCTATAACACAATTAATATGCATATAAAAATTTAATATATAAAAAAAGTTTTGTTTAACAAAAAAAATAACACGTATTACAAAAATTATTTTGTATAAAAACAATAATTATCTTTAAGAAAATTATTGTGTTTAGCAAAAATTATAATGGAGGCTATTACAAACTTTATTGTGTATAGCATCTGGTATATGTATTAAAGAAAATCTCAAAAAATGTAACCTTCCTTGTAGTTTTCAGTGAATTTTTTAATGGGACATTGGCGCCAGGAGGGATTAGAATCGGTGATCTACTGCCCGTTCGTCCTCAGCGCTATCAACTGAGCTATCTGGCGACTGTTTTACAAAGTGATTCTTATGTACTTTAAGTTGATCACTAAAGTTTTGAGAAGTCCACTGTGTTCATGTATATGCTATCACGTAGTTATCATTACAAAGTTTTTGTTTTCCATCGTCGTCCAAGTGAAGCCATCTCTCTTCACGCCGATACTTTCTGATACAGGCAGAACTTGGTGTTAGCTCAGAGGCAAGGCGGTTTCTGCTGCCACAATGTTGACCGAGGGACCAACCAAGATGGGCAGTGCTGCAGTTCTCGCACTCATACTGGCACTGGTTTTCCCAGCTTTAGCGGCACAAGATGGTACGAGATTACTGTATGCTCCATGATTCACTTTTTCATGGTAATTGTTTTTTTTTAATGTTTGGAAAAAGTGTGTGTGTGTGAGAGGGGGGGCGGGGCGGAAGGACACTCTATGCGCTTTCTTTTAACTATGTATTGAAGTTGTTTGGCTGGCTGGTTGGACATCGACAACAACGAGACTATCTGTTGGATGGATCACAAGATTAAAATCTAACAACTGTATAATATGCGGACACGATGCTGAAAGCGAGATACATGTACCAGGAATTTTGTCTCAGTTGGTCACACTATACTGACACCCACACAGCTAATATTGAACAATGTGGTCTGATGGGGATTTGAAGCTGGTACCTCATGGTGTGCTTTACCCATTCACATGCAAGTTGAGCTATCCTTTCCGTCTCTTTCAGGATCGTGATTTTAATAACACAAAATGCAATACAAATAGTTTATTGTTAGATTCATGCCAAGTTAGTTTCGTATAGAAGAGTTAAAATTCTCATAGCTATAAACATAACCCCAACTCAAATATCAGCAAGAGAATGACTTTATTAATCACCTTTCCAGCAGGGCTGTTTTTCACTTATAAAAGTTATATTTAAAGTAAGTCGTGTTTTCAGCCCTGATTCCCTGACTTTGCAAAGTGAAATCAATGGTACCAGTTGCATAAATTATAAGAAAGGGCACACACTATTGGTCAGCCAAAGAGAACGCGAGTTCGTACTAATGGAGTAGTTATCATTCATTATTCATAGGAGACATTAGTAACATAGGATTGCGTAATGCCCATGATTGCACGATGCTCGGCCAAGGACGGAAATGAAATCTGTGGAATTCGAACAGTAGGCCAGAGAAAAAAATCAATGGACTACATTGCTCCCCAAAATTAATATTGCTTCAAACCATCCTTTCAAGGGTTAGCGATGTGTGGTGTCTTTACGGTTAAACCGACGGCCTCGGATGTCGTAGCTGCGGGCTTAGAATCCTGGTCGAGCAACATTGTTTTTTTTCTTCTATCATTTCATCATCATCGTTGGCTCTATTCCTTTTATCTCCCCCCCCCCCCCCCCTTTTATAAACTCCTATTATTTCAAACGCATTATTACATTCAGTTACTCATCACTATTTTTATTTTAAGGTGCTTTTTATAATTTATACATATTTGTCACCAATGCCACCATGCATCGCAGCGTGTTGCAGGGGCATTAGACCGTTTATTTTATTAGGTCACTGGTCGTACCTAAAAGTGATAACAAAATCTTTTTCTACTTTTCACAAAAAATATTTTGTCTTGTTTCAAGGACCATATACCGATACTACATCAAACGAAGTTTTGTTACATTTGTTTTACGTGTTTTGCATATATATGCACACAGGAGTAACTGGTGAGCAGGGGACCTGTACAGATGGCGAGATAGTCCACACCGAGACGTGCTCCAGCGAGTACAAAACCTGTGAGGAGGGAAGGTGGAACGCAGCCATCTGTGCCGTGGGTATCTTTGACAACGACACAAACAGTTGCGTCCCGTCCACTCCCAAATGTCCAGAGAAAGGTGGGTAGATCGTTATCTCAGTTGAGAAGACGTGGGTAATATCAATTCTAAAATTTAGTTCTCTAAAGATTCATGGTATTTTAGGAAAGCTGTGTTGTTGTTGTTGTTTTTGTTGTTGTTATTGGTCTTATTGTTGTTGTTGCTCTTGAGATTCATGGTATTTTAGGAAAGCTGTGTTGTTGTTGTTGTTGTTTTTGTTGTTGTTATTGGTCTTATTGTTGTTGTTGCTGTTTTCATTGTTTAGTCAAGTGGACTCTGAGCTTGCGCTCGAAGGAGAAGGCAGCAGGTCTTTGTAGATGCGTTGAGGTTGAACATAAGGTGTAGGAAGGCTATTTTAAAACTGATTATGATAAAATATTTGCTATACTTGATTACTTAGTCTTCTTTCTTTTGCGCGCTTCATATTATGTTTAATATGATGGCTACTATCACTTGCATGCCCATATAGAAAAAAAAATAAAGTGCCATCAACTTTTTAACAGTATTTATATCATCAACATAAGTGCTTGCATCGCCTTTATTAATGTCACCAATAGAAGTAGCACTACCATGGATATTGTAATTACTAAAATTATACACCATTAAGTTACTACCATAGGCGCTTTGATTATTAATATTTTCATAAAAAATGTTACTACCATCGTGACTTAAGTTGCTAATATAACCAAAACATGTAAAATTTAAACATTAATGGTCATGAAGGATAAGATAAATACGCAGCTATGAACTCTATCAAGGAAGTGTTCCTTTAAGCACCTTTAATAGATAACACATCTATAAGGCGATGTTATCAATAGTAATGCAAAACAACCGGATATAAAATGGTGGTCTTTTTCTTACTTTCTCCTTCAGCAGTTCGACAGAAACGTTCCTTACGCATGCGTAGACAGATTCAGCCCGTGGATCAGACAGGTGAGTGCGCACACAAATAATGTGTTATTAAAATAGGATTTTACTTCACTAAAGAATGAAACAAAACGCTATTATAGAGATAAGATTTAGGCAAGAAAAATTGATGTTGGGTAAAAGTGGATGACAGAACAATACGATGGCATGACGACCCCAGTAAACAATGGCTCCATCTTTATTAAACTGACACCGCGATACATGTATTTTCTTCCATCATTACTGATTTCCATAAATGGACATAACGGTTTCTGCACCCAGGCTCATTGGACCCTAAAAATCATCTGAGGACTCAAGAATGTATCTGCCGACTTGAAGAATATTATTGTCTGCTTTTTCCTTTTCTGACACATTGTCTAAGGTTGTGACTTAGCAATAAATTCACCCGAGAAGCCTTGGTCGCACTGACAATGCGGTATGCCAGAGCATGAGCCAATAGCCACATTTATTGATACCCATCCATTTTTCCCCTTTATTTTACTCCTCTCTCTCCCTCTCCCCCACTCTCTCTCTCCCTCTCTCTCTCTTTCTTCATCTCTGGGTTTAATGTTTCCTATGCTCATATGCACACTTTGATAGTTGTTTGGGTTGTCGGGTTTGCGGATATCCCCAATCCTTGAGGGCCATCTCCTTAAGCTCTGTTTCAGCTTTATCTTCTAGAGTCCCATTCAACAAATTAAACCCGAATGTTTCAATCTGCCGGTCTTCTCCCACAGCCGAAGCCTCGGCAGTTCTCACTTATCAATATTCCATTCATCTTTTAGGCCTGCCGCTCTAGCGCTGTAAAATCGGCGTCTCTATCACAGTATCAGAGCTGCCAAAGGTTCGCCAAAAGAACTGTATTTGAACGCATTTTATTGAACTTTTTGCCACCATCTGTACTTTTCAATGGTTTGCTGAGTTAGCGGGCCTGCAATATATATATATATATATATATATATACATACTAGGCATAATGTCTCTCCCTGCCGCATCATTCACTTTCCCATCAATATCCACTGGGTCCACTGCTTTCTCTGGCGTGGAGAAGAGCTGATTCTGGCGGCTAACGACGCGTGTGGGTATGAATATTCATGGCATATTGTCAGCCAACCCCTCATCAGCTAATCCCTCGTTGTGCCTGGTAGCTACAGACATGCATCTATTTCTGCCCGTTGTGAGCCAAAACAGACGCGCCTTGGGACGTCTGGGCTCAGAATATCCTACAGTCTCTCTACTCCGAAGAGAAGAGGCGAAAATTTAGCGCGACCAACCAAACAACCAATCAATCAATCAATCAATCAATCAAACATCGAACTATACTACTACCATAGACATATAACTATGTAGTTATATAAATCTATGACTACTACCCATCTTTGATATAAGCTTATCTAACGAGTGCTTTTAAAAATAGGATAATTAGAAACACTCAGTTTATGTTACTTGGTTGACCAATAAAGCCATACTGCTACCCGATCAACAATGTTTCTTCTTTTGTGTTAAAAATAACCGAAAGAAAAATCGCCACCTTATTTGTATGAACTCCTGACTCATTTCTGAGATACTCTAAATCTTGGTTTAAAAAAAATCACATTATACATCTGAGGCCAAGAAATTTATACCACATTTCTCACTGCTAATGCCCAAAGTATTTTTTTTTTCAAAGGAAGGTGTATCTATGATTGTTATAATTAACAATCTCACCAGGGGGGCGAGTAGCACTGGGGTAGAACATCGACTTCCGACGCAGGCGCTCTCTGCTTGATGGCAAATACGCTGCAAATGTTAAGGGATACTAAATGCAAATGAATGCACACCACTAACGCATTCTAGTCACAATAGTTAAACTTTTGCTAAAATCGTTAACCCTAGGGGACAAGGCAATTGAACATATCCCCATACGCGATAAGAGCCTGGGTTTTATCCCATCCTTTATAAAGTACGGGAATATCAAGTTTGAGTTGTTTCTTCAATAATTAAAACTCCTTTTAGAGACAGTCCGGATTGGGAGGTAGATATACCTCAGAAAAGTAGTGTCAAGGTAGCCAACATATTTGAAAAGCAGTGCCATTGTTGGGGCGTCATACAGCTATGTCTGTAGAGATTCAGATGAATATGCAGGGTGTCCTTGGTTCAAATCGCCGTGGGTGGCCCCGTATTCGAATCAGATTCTTCAGAAAAATTCGGACTTTAAGATGGAATACTACGGCATTATTGCCAAGATATCCGTTTTACGAGGTTTCCTCGTCCGTTTGCAGCCAATTGAGACGCACGCACTGTAAAAGATCTAACCACAGCTACAATCTCTTACAGTTGAAGGGTGCAAAATACCTTGCTAGAAACTCAACTCTTCAATGTACGAAAACCCCGCAGGCTGGTTCAAACGCACCAATCACCAATATAATATTATTATCATGAAACCGTACTTTTCGATCTATTATCAGAATGTTCGATATCAAATCAATGTAAATACACTAATGTTATCATGGGACTTGCGAATCTCTCTCTCTCTCTCTCTCTCTCTCTCTCTCTCTCTCATTATTTAACGTCTCATATACCACAAGAAAAGTCCTGGACCGGCAGAAGGCCCCGGTTTGAATCTCGCTCATGATTGGGTCGGGGCCAGTATAATGTGACCGGTCAAATCCGGAGTTTCCCGTTCTGCGGTCCCGTCCTCGATATACCCCATTTGTTGATGTCGACTTTTAAGAAATCAACTGTTATCTTGTATCTTAACTTTCTCATGAAATCTGTTTTAATCAATGTTTACATGTTTTCAGACTGCTCTGTCTCCTTCATGTGCCCCGCTGATCTGACGAGACAGTTCGTCTACCCATATTGGAGCAGCTGCGACAGGTGAGATCTTGCCAAAATTATTTCAAGCAGTTAAGTTTTTTTTTTATTGCTTAACGTCCAACGTCAGAATTCTGTAGGCTATACACAGATATTTCACCAAGCGTGGAATTCTAACCGCGGAGCTCACGGTCTAGGGACCAACGCTCTACCACTTCAGCTTCAGCCAGTTCGCCCCTTTCCCCCCCCCCCCCCACTTTTTGTATTTATTCGCCCCCACTCCCTGTTTTAACCACTTCTCTTTGTGTATCCGCTTCAGCTACATCCAGTGCGAGTTCGGCCGTCTGAGTATCGTGTCGTGCAAGTTCAGCGACTACAACTACTACAATGCTCGCAAGCTGAGCTGTGAACAGTTCGCCTCACAGAGCAACACCTGCGTGTTCCGCATCAACACTAACCTAAGTCCACTCCTCTAGTGAGCTGAAAGGTATCCAAATATC
This sequence comes from Elysia chlorotica, assembly GCA_003991915.1. NCBI lineage: Eukaryota > Metazoa > Mollusca > Gastropoda > Plakobranchidae > Elysia > Elysia chlorotica. The sequence continues at coordinate 242,755 of RQTK01000212.1, read as the reverse complement.
AGGAATCTATGTATCACTTGTGAGCTTCAGTTGCTACTTTGTACCTCGCACAGAACTGGATTAAAACACACCAAACCAGTCTTGCATGGAACATGAAGAAACCACCTGAGTAACCCCTGGAGGAAAATCAACGGAATGGAATTCGAAAGAAAAATAAAAGCCGAAAATTCCAACAAAATGATAATGGTTTCCGTCTTCAAATTATTTTGATTAATTGTTTTGTTTTTGTTTTATTTTGTTGCAATAAAAACGTTGTATTACATCACAATGTATTTGGCTTAAAACATTTCAAGTAAAAAATTGTATATTTTGATAAAAAAGCATTCTGAGAGCAGATTACGAACCCGTAGATAGTTACAAATATCTTATATTGTTTTATTTATTTATTTATTTAATAAAAAAAAAAAAAACCATTTTTATCAATCAATAATCGAATATTATGCGGAGTTTCATAGTAGCAAGGGAAAAGACTGCAATAAAGCACTGGGATATTCGTGTTGTTATCGCCCTTGTCAGATTTTCTTTGAATACCATTTGGCTAGCTGGGTGGCCTATCTCTTATTTTGATTATGATCATATGAGCACTTCTTATCACCCGGGTTCGAAACCCCATTAAGTCACTCTTGTCTGTTCTACGTGTAGCAAGCTCATTGTTAGTTGGCTACATGTATAATGAAACTGGTTGAGGCAGAAGTTCAGATATACGTGCTTTGTCTCTGTGTGATAACACCTAAAATTGCCAGACATTAGGCTTGGAACCCGTTCACTATAAAGCCAATTTTCAACGTTTCACGGAAAGGAACCAAATAAAATATAAATTAACAAAAAAAGTTTGGAAAGGATCAGCGTGTACATAGTCTCGCAAGTAATGCAAAATCAAAGAGGTGTCTCTCAAAACGTTAACTATGTCCTAGCGTTAGGGTTGAATTTATAGTAAGAGCTTGTTTTTAGGGCGCGTGGGTACAGTAACAACTATAATTGTTGTGCTCATGATGCCACTACACTACTAATATCAGTCACTCATTTTAATCAATGGATAAGTAAAAGTATAGAAACCACATAAAAGTATTGATTCAGTCCGTCAAACAGTCCACGTAGCGACCGCCATGTGTTGTATCATTGCTTTTATGTACTTAAACCAGAGACTGTTCGCTCAATGCTTTAGACAGTCTCTGGTATAACGTGCATGGGACCAGAAACTTTTGGGGACAAACTTCACTAACAATGTAAATGAGCTGGAGTCACTTCCCTTGACAAAAGAAGGCGTATCCCGTTTGAGTCCATGTGAAAACAAAACTAGGGAAACGATCAAAATGTAGATCTGGAATGTAGATATAGATAGTCTAGCTTGTTATAAATTCTAGCATTTATAATCTACTGCATGTATTAGATTCAATTAATCTAAATTAGACCGGGATCCTTACGAAGTGGTTTACGACTTGGAGCGTAATTCTGTTCCAGGCGTCATATCTAGTCTAGATCTAGAAAGGAATGTTGCATAGCCATATATTGAGAAGACGAATCAAAACGTTATCAACCCAGAACATGTCATCACAATCACATCCTCTAGATATTTTCCCTAAACCAATGGAGTAGTTAGGATCTAGAGTCTGGAATCTCACTTTAGAAAAGACATGAACTTCAGTACATCTCTTTAAAAATTCTCTCTAAGCAATAAAAAAACAAAACAAAACACACATAGATCTAGATCTATATACGAGATCAACAATTTTTCTAGATCTCATTTATTAGCCTTAGTCTTGCTTATATTGAACAAATCTAGATCTGTGCATCAACCATGGCTTCAAATTCAATGCAAGATGATGGGCCTACATATTCAGGATCTAAAATGCTGCTGCTGTCCTACTGCAAGAACACATTGTCAGAGATCGGCATGCAAAAAGAGGAAGCACAAGGCAAGTTGACTATTCAGGAATTTGATCCCAATTATTGAATTAGGGCATATATATTTTAAATAAAAAAAAAACGATACAAAAACTATTTACTAGATCTAGATGTCAATCTTGGAAAAACCTTAGAGCTTTTGAAGTGCACTTTTTAAAGTTTAGCTGCCATTATTGCAAAACCTCAATTGTCATTTTTTCTATTCAATGCATGTCATTTACTCATCTTGATTGGTTTTAATTATCTTTAAGAGTTTTCTTATTACAAACCATTGCATTCTCAAATCATTGCACTTTATTGCCTCACAGCCTCACAGACATTTTTTGTGTGAATTAACCTCAATTTCCCATCTAGATCTATCTTAAATGTATAGGTTCTTAGGCAGTCTATACTTCTGTCATGGAAAAAAATAAAATTTTGTTTATCTGATCATGTATTTAGACTCTATGACATGTCACTGCTACAGTTATCTATGATTTAAAGAATACACACTGATCTTTCTCATAAGTAACATAATTGGTCACTCTGTTTTCAAAGTAAAAACATCTTAAGAAGTGATGTTTCACATGATGATAATGATAGAAAGAAATTAACATTTACTTTGCCTTGGTTAAAAGAATTGTATATGTCAATTGTGCTTAATTGGTTTTAGATTAAATTTTATCCAAATAAAATCCATCTCTCTGAGTTCTGTTTGCAGCAGAATTGTGAATTATCTTTCCTTAGAAGTCAATTTACAAAGTCTAGCAATTATAGGAACAAATAATGTTTGTAGCAACATATGTAGACTAGAGAATTATTTTGATTTATCTTTATTTTGTGTGTGTGTCTATTTTGCAGGTAACGACCAGAAAGAAATTATCCTGAATGTGTACCACAGCAAATGCTCAAGCCTCATCACAGAGATTACAAGCCTTGATGACGAAGCTTTGTCCTTTGTGGTCTTGACAAATTTACTGCAGAAAATTGCTCAGGTTAGTTTTAATTTAAAAGGTGTATTTGAGTTAAACCAAGCTTAACCCATTAAGCGCGGTGCACCACTTGACTGCCTATCCATGAGAAAACTATAGGCCCTGCGCTCGGCAACTTCACTGACTTAGCACCCCTGGACTTTGGGATATTCTCTGTCTCTCACTCACATTATTTCGGTTATATCACTGATGAAAGCCTGGATCTCTAAGAAAGGAAAGGGCTCTGGAAGGAGTAAGATACCCCCTGCAGAGATCTTGGGTAATCTGCTATACACAGCTATATTTAAAATTAAATAAGTTTAATTGTGATCACCTGCAGAAAAGAAAGTTTTAAGTAGCTTCTCCTTAATTCCTCCACACAAAATTAATAAACGACAATTAAAAGGCATTAAAAAAACCCCGCAAGATAATTAAATGAAGCAGCTTCTCAATATATAGTCTTATGAATTTGTTACTAGAAATCATGTCAAATGTCAACAGTATCAGCTTAGAGCATCAGTTAACCAAGTGAATAGCACTGCCACACCACATTTTTTCACACCCAGTCATCCGTGCTAGATCCAGACTGCCCATCTGGCCATTCGGGCGGCCTTCAAAGCGCTGCAGAGTTTGCGTTTTTACTTTCGTCTTCTATAGAGTTTTTTGAAAAGCTGGAAAGCCAGAAAAGGATCCTTGCTATCTGAAAGGAGAGTCACTTTTTGAATTTTATTACGATCTGTTTTATAATGTCTGAAACAATTGAAAATAGTCATGTAAATCATTTATGAAAATGCTGTAATCACTGTTTTGTAATGTTCATTTACATTCACATTTTAGAATGGTCATATATGACTTAAGATAAATGTTATATATTGTGTTATATTTAATCGTTTTTCATGCTTATTGAGAAACCTCAACAAAACGGGTTAAAACTTATATTTCCTGACTCTAGGCCTAGACATGTTGTTTATTACATTTGATTATTGGTCTGAGAACATTAAATGTAAAATATAAAATCTAATTGTGTCTATCTACAGCTCGTCCTTGATTTCACCTATGTTGAGGAGTGTTGCTTAGTTGACCAAGACTTTTTGTTGCAAGCTGCTTATGAACGGGTCACTTACATAATCGGTATGTTAGAAATTGCAATTTTTTTGTTTGATAATATGGTGAAAAATTAAATATTTTTAATGCTAAATCAATCAATATTGTTCTATTCCTATAACATGTTTCAGCAAAAACAACTTTCAAATTTAAGATTGTCCATAGAAACATTTTGTTCTAGGAAAGAAAAGAAGGTTCAAAGGTAAAGCAAGAAAAATCCACGCGTTGTGCTTCCTCCATCCCCTTTATTATTCTAAATTTGTTACTATAGATATCAACACTTACTAGATTTTGCACATATGCAGTTAACAAATTATTCTAAGCTACCAAATGCATTTTAGATTCCAGAGTTTGTTGACAATGTCGTATGTTTTCTTTTACTTTTTCTTATGCCTATACCCCACGTCCACTAGAGACCTTGTCCAGTATAGAGAGGCTGACCACAGAGGTGGCTCCTGACAACCATGTAAGAATACTGTGACTCATTTATGTATTTGATTGAGGGCTCTCTGGTCAATGTTGTACATGTATATGAATATGATGACTAGACCAGATATGGTAAATTGCGTTTGATTATTGTAAGGTGTTAACATGGGCATATCAATAATAAATATGAACAGTTATAACATTTTGTCAATGTGAAACAATTTTGGCATAAGTCATTTTTGATGTTTTAGAGATAAAAAAAAAACCTGTCTTATTTCCTTATTTCTGTTTCAAATAGGCCACTAGTATCTAATAAGAAAGCAAAACCCTATTTGAGCATATTTAAATTGAAGGTTTAGTTAGATAGATCTCATTTTAACCTTTACTACGATTATATATCACTTGCGTTTTGTCATAAGTCTCACTTTTGTGTAGTCAGCGTATTTGTCAATAAAACGATTACAATTCTGTAGCATAACGAAACTGTGATGATCTTACTACACCCACAGCTGCGAGATCTTGTAAGCCCCAGCATCGCTGAGTGCATCCACTGGAGGAAGGGAGCCCTGCTCTACATGTACTGTCATACGGTGAACTCACGGTGCGGTCGCGAACAGCTCCCGTCACACTTTCTACAGGTTTGTACAGGAATCGGTAACTAAACAGCAACTTTAATAACTAGCTTAATAAACAGGACCCCAAGTGACATTTAAAGAAAATCTTGTAAGAGTAACTTAAAAACTACTGCTGTATAGGATCTACCTATAGAAATAGAAGAAATATTAAAATATAAAAGAGATAGTTACCGTCCCCTCAATTTGCTACCCTTTAAAAATACATAATTACTATCTTCCAGTTAGCCTCTTTGAGGTTAAAATCTTTTTTTTTTTGTGGCCCGTGATTTGTTTGATTACTCATAATGAACCATTTTTATCTTCTTCACTAAAGTGCCTTCAGAACTTATCTAAACACCTCATTGCTAATCTGTCATTGATTTTTTTTTCTTCAATGCAGTGCCTTCAGAACGGCTCTAAACACCTGATTGCCATGTTGTCCACGCGGAGCTCTCCAGTGTGGCTCAGTCCGGCCTCGGACTCGATGGACGAAGCTAGTGGCGTTGATACTGGATCCTCAATAGACCAGAGTGAAATGTTATTATCACAAGGTGTGTGTCCCAAGATCTGCTTTGGAATCCATTAACATTTTTCCCATCACCCTGCACACGTCTTGTGCGCATTGATATGCTCTTGTATGAGCACAACTTTGCATGAAACGCCACCCCTTCTTTTTTTAAATAATGAATATCCAAGTTTTTACTTTTTATAAATAAAAAAAAATCCTAAAAATAGTGTACACAAAAAGAATAGGCTTTGAATAATGTGATGTGAAAAGGTTAAGACAAATCCTTAGTAACACCTTTTTAGAAGGAAGCATAGTTCTCATCATTTAAAGTATATTTGTCCTCCTCCCTTTATGGCCATATATTTAGGATATCTTTGATAAATCAAGCTTGACAATGTCTTTTCTCCTTGGCCACACACATATTCTTCATACATGTATTTGCTTGATAAGAAAAGCTTGAGGAGGTTGGACAGATCTCCAGATGACTGTGTATATTAAAAGTATTGGTTGCCTAAATGCCTAACTCTTTCTGCTAAGAATACGCTGACTTAGCTTTGGATCACTAATTTTTTCCTGTGTGCAGGCAGTAGTATTACCACATTGCTATACCTCCATATTTAGCCTGTCAATATAAGATGTTAGACTGTCATTTGCAGCCTGAACTGTATATATCTTTCGTCGAGTTAAAAAAAAACAACAGAATGATTATAAGGTCGGTTGTCTCAGGACTTCCATAACATTGAGTAGACATTGGTGAATCCCTGAGTTGCCATTTATGCGTGTTGGATTCTCTGTGCAGGTATCTACAGCGACACCCATCTCCTGGCGCTGATGTATCTCGGAGAAATGTGCTACTGGTACGCTCAGCTGACGCAGCCTTCGCCGTCATGTGACCAGATACCCGGTGCGGGTCACAACGTCAGAGGTGACAACAACCCGTCCGCAGACACAACAGCCAGCGGCGACAACTGGCCTTCAGTTCAGCAAGGGGACGCAACTGTAGGCACCTCCCCCTCAACAGGAGAGGTGGGGGATAAAGTGGATTTATCGCCGGGTTTGTCTTGTGCAGCCAGTTTCTCCCAGTGTCAGACAGAAGTTTCTGGCCCCAGCCTCAGCTTACAGCAAGGCCAGTCCTTGGACATGCTGAGGGTGGGACAGTCGTGCCTTGAGAACTACATCAGTGCAGCCAAAGGCCCCATGAGTGCTGGCGGATGGAGCACCGACAGGGCTGAGGAAATCTTGCAGTATTTTGGAAACTTGACTATATGAATAACATTAATAAAAATACACGTATATAACATTTGATATGGAGCAATATCCAGGTTTTATTGTGCCCGGCCTAAACGAGTGATGACTTCACAAATTGAGTCTATTTGCTACCTGGACTTGCTGTGAAGGAACTACTTTAATACTGAGATTAGGGCAGAAAATGTTAATAGAAATGTGTAATGGCCTAGGTAAAGGGTGGAAAAGTCAGAAATTTTACTTTCCATTGAGTTAATTGGTTCTTAAACTTTAGTTTATGCTGTTTTATTGAAATTTTTTGAATTTTTTAAAACATATCCATTAGCTCTTTTTAGAGAGTATTTTTTATTTTATTTTCACATTTATAGACTCATTCACTAAAAACCCAGCATGTTTTGTTTAGTATCTCAAAACAAGAAATTCTGACAATTCTTTGCCTTTCCCGTGCAGCTAAAAATGTTAAGCTAATTTTGAAATGGTGCAATTACTCTATCATATTCTCTGATTCTTAATAATTCCTTTTAATACAGGTATTTGTCTTTTTCAAGGCTTCGTCCAAACTACAGTCAATTTGTGTGTGTGTAAGAGATAGAAACACAAATTAAACATGCAACATCATTGTTATATTTATAATCTATTGTTGGGCATTATGCTTTACAATAATTTTTTGTATATAAATAAAGACCTATTTTAGAATGGATCCTATAGTATAGGCTTAGTTGTGGATGCCCAGATACAAATATCTAATATACAATACTGTATACAGTAATGTTTCAATCAAATTTAAATCTTTTCTTTGTTGTAGAAACTGCAAATTCATCTTCAATCTGTATGGGATAAAAAAAGGGATTCTAGATATTAAAACAAAAAAATTAACAAAGATCAAAATAGTGTATGTGAAAAGTGAAGGTTTTTTGCATGTTACTTGCACATTTTTCTCTTTTGTGGTTGACAAAATGGCATTTCAGACATAACAACAATCATTTTGGTTGATGAAACAATAAAATGCAAAGAATCTGTTGTTGCAAACTTATTAGTAACAATTTATATATGTGAATAATTTGTAGCTGTTTGTTTTTTTGTGATGCTGTTGGCACACTAGCCAGATCAGATTCAAGGGAGCGTCACATAAGAAGTTTGAGTAAAACCTCAATATATCTTTTTCATTCAGAAATAGCAAAATAAAGGGATTAATTAAATTAAAAAAACTATGTGTTCATGAACTGAATTAGATTTGGTGTTTTTCATTTTATGAATTAAAAGACGCTCTTGTATTGGTTTTTTTAAAAACATTTTTTAGGTATCTTGCTGAGTCCTATACCAGCTGAGATTCGAACCTCAGACCCCTTGCTCTCAGTCCACAGCAGTAACTGCTTGTGTTACTAATTATGTATCTTCATGTGTGAGCGTTTCTCTACTAAAATACTAAATACATATCCCAATAATAATCGTGATTGAAAGCTAGAGATAGCTACTAACAACAACAACAGCAAAATACCACCCCCCTCCCCCCAAGAAAAACACAAGTAATTACAAGGACAAAAAAAAAAAAAAAGAAAAGCAACTCAAACCAACAAAAGCCCCCAAGGCAGTGTGTAGAGTGTCAAAACTGTAAAAGTTTTAATATGTGAGGCATCTATAAGTGCACAGATTAACTTGTTTTGTATCTCAACATAGTCAGATCAAAAATATTTTTAAATACTTGTCAATATTATGCAAAATTTACAAAATATTCACATAAACATAATGAACATGAAACTACAAAAATATAATCATAAATCCGTTGAAATTTCGACCACCCTCAAGGACTTGTGACTTATACTGTTTTGATGATTATATATGATAAATAAGATATTACTGATCAATAACTTATATCCCTATCTGTTGAACGAAGTAAACAAAAAAGAAATACTTGAGATAGATTGTCTTCATTGCAAAAAAATACATATATTTTTCCAGCTATCTTGAAATAGTAAAATATGGATGTAATTTATAACTGCTTCAACTGGGTGGGGCAGTCCAAAATAAAACAAGGAATTGAAAATGGTTTGAAAACCACTGGTCTAGGTTTTGTCGGATGAGGGGTGAGCTGTCAGTCTTATAGACTTGAGACATACAAAAGCACTATACAATGGAGGAGTTTTAGATCTACAAATGACATATTCTTTGACACATTGAGTGCCTATGGTCAAATCATGTTTTTTTTTTCCTTAATTCAAGGGAAAGTATCCGACCAATAACTGATTTCACCACTCCCTTATTGATCTCCCTTTCTAAAAGCACTTTCAAAAGCAAAAGAGGAAATTGGAGTAAGGTCTTGTAATGGTGAGGGCTCTGTCTAAATCCATTTGTATATTGGGAGAGCCTTATTTTCTATATCTTCTGATTAAAGTGTAATCTGTTAATTTTATACTCTTTGACGAGAAAAGAGATGGCTCTAACACGAAACAAGATAACTTATATACATTACAATAGCGCATATAAAATATTACCCATTAGCACTGAGGAGGTCAATTTTATCCGTATCACAAAAGGGAGAAGGCGTGAGAATCGATGCAATGTATAGAGTTCCAGGATTGTTGTTACTTATTGTTAGCATGGCAAGTTCAACCAGGCATAGCATAGAAAGGCACCTAGTTGGGCTGATACAGGCACGATATGCACAACATTGACTCCAGGGATATGTTATGGGAGAGATATACAATCATGTTATTCTCATATTTCTATAGATTTAAGCTCTTTTCTTCTTCTTCTCTCTCTCTCTCTCTCTCTCTCTCTCTCTCTCTCTCTCTCTCTCTCTCTCTCTCTCTCTCTCTCTCTCTCTCTCTCTCTCTCTCTCTCTCTCTCTCTTTTCTCTCTTTCTCTCTCTCTCTCTCTCTCTCTCTCTCTCTCTCTCTCATTCTCTCTCCCTGTCTTTCCCGTCTATCAAATTTGTTTTTATTTAATATTATAGAGGAACGACACCAACCTTCACGGAACAAATACAGTGAAATGTACATATATAAATATATTGGTCTTATCACAGTTGTAATTCCTACTAAATGCTATTCCCCGTAAAACTCTTAATATAATGCCTACAGTTATATTAAGGTCATGGTCAAAATCCTAATGGTTGATATAGACCACAACATTAAAAAAAATACAGCCACCTGAATAAAAAATCAGAGTTATCATTTTATCACTAATCACAGTTAGGCGCAAACTTGCGGTTCTTAGAAAAAAGGTTTATATTTCATTCGCAGCACCACCATATCCATATGTGGCTAGATAATTCCTACTTCATTTTTTACTGGATGGATTAAAGAACAGAGTCAAAATGAATATAGTATAACCGACTTAACAAATTCGCGAATCGACTTACTTTTTAGTTTGCTCAATATGAGCTAAAAGAATTTGAAAATAATACTTTACAAGTAGAAAGGGTGGCAATTACGCCACTTACATTTATTTATAGATCATTCTCTTTTAATGGTTGAATTTGTAACGAAAAGTCAAATAAGAAAAGAGTGGACCCATCTCACTAGCAGTATAAAAATGCACGTAATTGGCATATGGTGGAATGTGACGTTGCTCTATCATTGTAAAATGTGTCAGAACGTTTCTTATTATGTTTGAATGGTGGTTTTGGTTGTATGATCATCGCAAGTACTGGTATTCCATACCTCGACCACTTTGTTACAAACTCTACCCCTCGATGGTCAAATTCTTTCACTCATTCTCTGACTGTATGGCTAAGAAAAATCTATACATCTTTAAAAGTTTGGCGTTAAAAAATGGACCAATTTGTTACAAATCCTGTGCCGTAATGGCTAAACATGTCTGTCGTGAAGGGGCTCCGCGCTAAGTGGCAAGGTATGTAGCAATTTTTCAAGAGTCCAATCATGTACTGACACTCAATGCTTTCGTTGTTCTTTTCTTGTCTGTATGGTCAACACAACCAGTAGAAGTGCACACAGGCTTGACCATATTGTTATAATGTAAGTCTAAATTCACAATGGCAAAACAGGGATCTCTGGGTGGCGCTCTTGTCTCTGTGGTTATCAATGCACAAGCATTACAAAGCCAGACCAATGTCTTATATATCCTACTCCGCAAGGACAAAACAGGTGCCCTGCGTTGTTTGGCCATCACTATACAAGCATTTCCAAACTTGGCCAATCTGTCACAAATCCTACCCCGAAAATGCCGAACATATTTATTTTCTTGATGTTTACCATTCGTGACCAATTTGTCACAAATCATACCCCGAAACTGCCAAACATGTCTGTCTTTTTAGTGCTCTTGTCCGTGTGTTCATCACAAAATTTCGAAAACACGACCAAGACCAAAAATATTGTTCTGTAAGAAGTCCTAGACTCTCCACGCCTGTGTTGAGAGAGACTGTCTGAGTACACTTTACACGTGTAACTGGGAATTGTCAAACATGCCAATCCTTGTGCTCTTGTATGTATGGACACCACAATCATTACAAAACCACGACCGAGACCAATCTAGTATATTAGAAATCCTAAACCCCCCAACACGGGTGTCGAGAGAGCGGTTGTCTGAGTACATGTGAGTGACTGTGAGATGACGGAGAGTGGACAGCGGTCAGCTAGGAGTCCCTGTCTGCGCGGGGTTTCTTCTTGACCCGCTTGGTGCGCTCCCAGCGGATGGTCTCCGCCTCGAGGGCCGCCAACTCCATGAGCCGCTGCTGGAAGGACGCGGTCGCGCCGTGGATCGGGTCAGGGTACTTGGGCTCAACTAACACGGAGAGAGAAAAAACAAAGACGGGTTCATGGGCATTGGTTAGCATAGCAAAATGTGGAAAAGACAAAATTCGTTATTTACGGTAAGCTATAAAGAGTATTGGGATAGAGAAGTGAGTGTATACCCTTCCATCCAATTGTCAGATTGAAATGCCTATTGA
>RQTK01000212.1:204079-226877 GCA_003991915.1 Elysia chlorotica | reverse complement strand
GAGAGAGACGGACAGACAAACAGACAGACATAGGTAGAGAGAGTGAAAGAGTCTTTGGATCGTTGTTGATTTCTCTAGGGGCATCGGGAAAGAAAAGGGGACAGATCCAAGAACATGTCCAACAATAGATATAAAAGAATTTGAATAATTATCGCTAAGAACATTAAACAACGTTCTTTAGTCCTAGAGCGCACGACTTCAAACTAGAAAGCATGGGTTCGACACCTTTTAGGCTTTATATGTTTCCTATAGGTTGAATCAACTTATATTGTAACCAAGTGGGTTGACAGTTGACTCACGTCCTCGTACCCCCGCTCTGTTTCTAGATCCATATGACAGAGGGTAAAATGCGAGACGACACTCTTGTACATCTACTATGTCGCCGTAAACGATTCCACTTGTAAACAAAATTGGAAAGAGGTGTCTAAAGGCTTCGAATCTCACGACACTGTAATTGCATTACTGCCTGTTAGTTTTATTGTGACCAGCCAAATGTGCATATCTTATAGGCTTTGTCACGCAGAGTTAGGACTAGCATTGACAACAACTTTAGATTTATATGTTATATGAGACACATCATTGAAAATACCAATAAATAATGCTGTTGGTATCATTTTGAAAGTGAAGAAGGCTTGCTAAAGCCGAAACGTTTTTTTTTTGTAAGCAACCATGCCCAATGAGCGTGATCGTGTCATGCGTTATCGTCAATCGCAAAGTCTGTGTTGCAATCTGTTGGCCCTACCTGAGTTAGCGCCATTGGACCCCCGTTGCGCCAAGAGTTGTTCCCCCCTGATCAGCGTACTGCGCAGCCCGTTGCTCCGGAAGCTGGGAGCCTTCACCGGAAGTGAGTTTGTTAATACTCGGCCCTCGTCTCGCTCTCGATCGAAACTGACTAAAAACAAAATAGAAAGAAGATACATTTGTAACACATTATTATGTATCATGAGATTAAAATGTCGGAAAAAAATTAACATTTCCCCCTATTGGTTGGATTGGTGTCAGTGTAATGTGACTGGACAGGAGGTGGTACTCCTGGTCTAAGATTTGTCCAAATTGCTGTCGTTGGACGTTAAAAGCCCAACCTCTACTTTTTTTTCCAAGGCCAATTAATCATTAAAAAAAATTTTTTTTTTTGGCGCAGAGTTTTGCTCAGGCATAGGTAAATTTATTTCTGTCGATACATAAGTTCTTTTTTTTTTGTGAATATAAAAAAAATCTATGGAAGGTGCTATCCGGATGTCTTCTCTTTTATCAGTGTTCTTTCGAACCAGGGTGAAGGTCCATTTTAGACACAGATTATAGAGTCACTTCGGTTTGTGCTTCAACCGGCATCCTAAGCTCATCCCTTTCTTGTTTGCATTTTTTCTCTTTTTTTTTTCTTTTAAATAGGACAAAATCATTCGATATGTAGTCGATTTTTGATATGCAAAATAATAATATTATTTCTTTTTCGGTTGTTCTACTATTTTCCATCCGAAATATCTTTTTAGCTTGGTATTCAAAAATTAATTCATGCCAATCAGTAGTGCCTTAATTATCGAACAGTAATTATTTTCATAATCATCATAAAGATCATATAATGTGTGTAACAATGTTTGAAATTGATGTGAATTTGAAAACTTTCTATATCTATATCCAACTTTTCGTCCTCCTGCTTTCTTTCTTAAGTTCTCTCCCTGCTCTCACTCTCTCCCCATCTCTCTCCCTCAATCTCTTGCTCTCTCTCTATCTCTGCTAACTCCTCTCCCACTGTCAGTCTACCCGCACTTTCTCTTGATGTTTATTTATTCCTCTATCTCCATCTGTCATATTCTCTCGATTTATCGTTCTCTCTCTTCGTCTTTTTCCCTCTCTGTCCCACATTTCCTCCCTCTACCTCTATCTCATCTCTCAAGATCTCCCCGACACTCTCTGTCTCCTTCTTTCTTTCTCTCTCTCTTGCCGCTCTCTCTCAATTGCTCTCATTTCTCTCTCCCCATCTCTCTCTCTCTTTCTCACACTGACTGTCTCCCCCACCTTTTTCCACGACCGAACAAGACGCTCGCTGCTGCCTGTTCCGACTGGACGGACGCTTGTTGCTGCCATTGTTGTGGTTGTTGTTGGTGTGGTTGCTGCCGCCGCTGTTGATGCTGCTACTAATATCCAGGTCCCGGTGTCGCTGCCTTTCCCGCTCATACCCACCCGGGAAGTCCGAGCCACCCACCAGGTCGTCCCCGTTGGCGTGAGATGACCTTGACCCCTCAGGGCCGTAGAGTAGCTCGGCGTTGGATATCGCGGCGGTCGGAGTGCTGTTGGAGCTGGAAGGAAAGGAGACAAAGAGAACGTTTATTAAAAATAAACCAGTATTGGTTGAGCCTCAGTCACGCGCTGTTGGAGTTGGAATAATACAAACCATACGTAAGGTTAACACTAGCTGAAGTCAATAATTGGGGCACATTGTATAGCTCGTAAAGAAGGCGGCGGTAGAAGTGCTGTTGGAACTGTATTGGTTAAAGCTAAAAGTTTAGTTGGAGGTAGGGTACTGTTATAGGGTACTGTTAGAGCTGTGAGGAGAAGACAAAAGATAACGTTCATAGTACAACAGTTGTTATAAATAAGATTTGCAGACCGTCCGTGGTCGACGTGCTGTTGAAAGTGCGGTCTGGAAGGAAAGGAGACAAAGAGAACGTTTATTAAAAAGAAACCAGTATTGGTTATAGCCCGTAAAGAAGGCGACGGTAGAAGTGCTTTGGAACTCTATTTGTTATATATTAGTGTTAAGGCGGAGGTAGGAGCGCTGCTAAAGCTGAGGGGAGAAGACAAAAGATAACGTTCATAGTACAACAGTTGTAAAATTAATGAGTGCAGATCGTGTTATAGTTCGGCGTCGGAGAGCGCCGCGGTAGAAGTGCTGGTGAAACAGTGGGTGGAGGTTAGAGGCGGTGGGGGAAGATAACAAAGAGAAAGTTCATTTTAAAATGATAGTATTGTAATCATTTTTGGTTGGAGTTTAACATTAGAGAGGGTGGTGGTAGGTATATTGTTAGAACTGGAAGGAGTGGACAAAGGAAGTTTAGTGTAAAATAATACAACCATGTTATCCATGCCATTTTTGGTTGAATCTTAGTGTTTGAGTGGTGGTAGGGATGCTGTTAGAAGTTGAAGTGAAGAATAGAAGAAATTTATATGCAAATGATACAGCCATTATAATTATATGTGGAATGAAAAGCTGAAAGCACCAAATCGCATGTAAGTGAGCGATCGTAAAGGCTTCTTTATTGGTATCAGGCAGGGCAGCAGATCATTAACAACACTTCTTATAAATCACGTTAAGAAAACTGAAAGTATCAACTCTGTTGGAACTCCGTTGGAAGAGGGCGATCAAAAGAGATTGTATTAGTGAAGGAGGGGGTTTAATTTTGAGGCCGCGATGTCTCCCTCGGCATCCCCACGACAACCAATACAAAGAAAATATTCGTAAAAAACAATTTTTCAATAGCAGTGTAGCTTTGAAGAAAGCGATGGGAAAACAGAAGACTTAAGTAAAATTTTATATAAGTTTAAGAAAACAATATCCCGTTTAACAGATGTCCAGGTTTCGTTGCGTTTTCGCTTTGTTTCATTATATTATCGTCATCAAACAAAACTCTTACCTTGCCGAGACGTCAACAATTCTAAAACAATGTCAACCTCAAAGAGGGATAGAAGAAGAGGTAAAGAGAAAGGCAGTGAGCGCCAGAGAGACAGATAAAGAGAGAGAGAGAGAGAGAGAGAGAGAGAGAGAGAGAGAGAGAGAAATAGAGATAGGGATAGAGAGAGAAGTGCCTTAAAAAGTCAGGTTCTATAACAACAAGACGGGAACTGAAAGAAAACGAAAAGCCGTTACCATTATGAACAGTGTAATGCATATTTCGCTCCAAGTTCTCCCAGCCCTAGTTAGCGATGGTACCTTCCCCACAATCGAATCAACTCGACATTCTCCGCTTTATACATTAGAGCTGACAGAGAACCAAGTGGTGCCTTGAAACTTAGTGGCCACACGATTTCTTTTTGTTGCTTGTTGGTTTTTGCAGTCAAACGAACAAACGAAAACAATAACAATAAACGATTCCCATGTAAGAGTTATTTTAAAATCACTACACATGCATAGCATCGCCACAAATATCGCACATGTTTAGCTGAAAACTGGAAAGTCATGATGACTAAATCGTTTCTTTTATTAAAAGTAAAGACTTGCTGTCTATGTACGACTGCATAGAGTGAAATTAAAGAAACGGGCCTAATCGCTGCATTTTTAAAATACAACTTAATGCAAGGAAACAGCGCAAGAAACAAAATTGTCAATGTTGCACGACTGGGACAGCCAAACCCAAGCAGTTGACACCAGGGGACGGAGATTCCATAACACTTGGCCGTGTCAACTGTCAAAGCATAGCATGGCGATGTGTTCTACTAGGCCTAGCATTAACAAACATTGCGAAACCTGCATAATAGTGAAAGTGGAGACATCGCTTTCAGGGAGGGAGAGACAGACAAACAGAGAGACAGACAGAAAGACACAGGTTGAAGGAGAAAGAACTTGATATACAAGGAGAGAGAACTTGTTATGCAGGAGAAACATAGAGAGAGGGAGAGGAAGAAAGAGTAAGAGAGAAGAGAGGGAGAAAGAGAGAGAGCGGCAGAGATAGAGAGAGAGACATAACGAGAGAAAGAAAATAAAGCGAGAAAGAGAGAGAGTAAGAGAGAGAGACATAACGAGAGAAGGAAAAAAATAATAGAGAGAGGGAGATAGATAGATAGACAGATAGATAAAGAGAGAGAGAGAGAGAGAGAGAGAGAGAGAAAGAGAGAGAGAGAGAGAGAGAGAGAGAGAGAGAGAGAGAGAGAGAGAGAGAGAGAGAGAGAGAGAGAGAGAGAGAGAGAGAGAGAGAGAGAGAGAGAGAGAGAGAGAACCAGCACAGACCAACGTCTCGATAATGACCCGACATGCCCTGACTGTCACACCTTAGCGTCCCTAGCGACACAAACACGGATTAGAGAATAACATGTAGGGCAACGAGAGAAGGGAAACTACTCGCAACATAATCTACTTGTAGAGCTCTTCACCGCCAGATTACACACATAATTCCAAGTACACACATGCACCAACATTATTTGTAGGTCTAACTGGTGACGATTATGGTGAGCTCACGCCAGAAAATTCGCGTTGATACTGACGAATCCCAGTGAATTTTTCTAGACTTGATAGCTGGTGTGTTAGGTCCAAGACCTTGGCCCGTGATTCGCTTGATTGGCGCCAATGTAAAGATTTATGATCACACGAATCAAATGAAATAATTCAAGCAAGAGAAGAAGCGGTAAAATCCGACAAAACAACGGCCTGATTATATGAAGGGCACCTAACTGTATGAAAGACTAGACAGGAACTAGATAGAGACTAGACAGGAACTGGACAGAGAGACTAGTGGGAAAAAAAAGGGGGGGGGGGGTAGACAAGACAAGTTGCTAACGCATAAAGATTTGGTGCGCTTTACAAAATCGCTCCATTATCTTAATCTAGTTGCAAATGGCGACTTTCGGGTGGTCTTCGATCTTTTATTACGAGCTGCACTTGGATCGGCGGTAAACCAATACAAAAGGTGTTATGTTAAATGGAAAAATGAACCACAGGTAAATTCTGCTGTAAAAACAAGACCGCTCCAGACAGATTAAAGTTTTGCAGTAACGCTTGGTTAACCAGCATATCCTTCATAAGTGAAAAATTAATAAAGTGAAAACAGGCCCTCACTGAAAAAGTAAACAATTAAGCATGTTTGGTGATGAAACACACGCAGGATAGTTGATAGAAAGCACCTTGATCAACAAAAGTTAATTGATAACCAGGTAAAGGTTTTCGAAACTCGGTGGACTAATTTATACGTTAATTGGACACACACACACACAGACACACACACATAAAGAGATAAAAGAGTAGTGTTGCATTAAGAAATATTTGTCGGTCGGTGACAGAGAAAACATCTTATAGAAAAATTGCTGTCGAAACAAAATGTCATAGGGTATTTCTAAACTCCGACAACACGTGAGAGAAAAATAAGTAAAAATGGAATTGAGAATAAAGTGAACGGAAAATACTTTGCGTGGTTAAAACCTACCAGTAATACATTAACACCGTAGCTTTAACGCTTTTCTTGGTAAAAAAAAATTATTATAGAAGTGTATTAGGGGATTCCCATATGTATATAGACATGCGGTGGGGATATAAATAAACCTTTCTTTATGAAATGATTTATCGTGATGGTAAGCTACCCTTATTTTGATTTATACAAACGTCCTCAGAAAAAACGAACAAACAATAATATGGAATCACATACAGGCACGAGAAACAGATTGCCCACTTAAGGAAGGAAAGAACAAATAAACAAACAAACAAACAAGCAAAAGCAAAGGAAACAAAAGAGAAAACCTTCCACTAAAGTGTAGCTTTAAAGAAAGCAAAACTGTTATCACATCAACTCACTTTACAGGAATCACCTCCTTCCTGATGCGTAGAAACCTGTATGCGTTCATTAGAAAGCTGGGTCTCTAGTCTATACTACTGCTGAGGACATCAACAGCAAAACTAGCACAGTATGTATACTTAATATGTAGCTTCGGCTGGGTTCTGTGCATCTTGTGCGCTATGAAATCACTGTGTGAGTTTGAAAAGCGATGCGATAGTAATTCATAAACAACCTTAACCACGTTTGTAATGCTAATTTGCTAACTTGGCATAGCAAATTTGATTTTGAAATGAATAAGACACCTTAAAAGCTCAGAAAACTTTGAGTTTTGTGCTCTACGAAACTACTATGCGAGAAGTTATGAGATAATATTATTATTCAACTTTGTAATGCTATCTTGCTATGTAGGAATGCACATATAATTTGGAAATAAAAATGTGCTTAAATAGTCTCACAGAAATTCTTGTGTGCCTATCCTTCTAATCTCCTTCTGGTTTCTGATGTCGCCTTGCTATTAATGTCAATAAATTTAACAAGCGTCCTTAACATGATAACAGTTATCAGGAAATTTAAGAAATGATATTGCACGAACTCGAAGGAAAACTCCACGGGCTATCAATAGATCGATTCTTAAACTACTGTATAATCCTGTATAGTTCGTGGTGATGCCTTGCTATTTACATCGATAAAAACGTTATGGCATTACGTAATTAAAAAACAAGCTCTGAGGAATACCCCAAACACGATCTCGAAGGAAAATATCAACTACCTATAAATAGGCACTTAAATAAAAAACAAACTACTGTGCACTTGATAGATCAATGAAATGTGCTCACATGCACTTGCCAGTGTGTATGACAAGATTTTAGTCTATTTATTGACTAAAACATTGGATAGATCTATAGTTCCAGTACTATCCTCTGGTCTAACCAGCACAGTGTCGGCAGGCCAGGCGAGATCGGCATAGATCGATACAGTTCACAGCCGTGCCGTGTTAAGGCAAGACCGCTAGTCCTGCTGCTTGCCCGCTCAGTCGGAACCCCGGACTATCGATATGCCATGACAGCTCGCCGATAATGAAAACAATGAAAACAACAACGCGATCGAGCCAGCCTTACCGTAAATTCTAAACAGAAAATAGGAACCCTTGCAATAGAAGACTAGCATTGAGCCTTGGTAAGGACTAGGATAGAATCTGCTAAGTATTGTCTTCGTTTTAACCTTTTGTCTTCTATCATTCACTTCACGCCGTATAGGTTTCTCTAAAAAGAGATAGATACTAAGTACATAGATAGATAGATAGATTGATAGATAGATGGAGAGAGAGATAGGGGGAGAGGGAGAGATAGAAAGCAAGAGAGAGCGAGCCGGAAGGATGGGATGGAGGAAGAGAGAGTGAATGCGAGAGAAACGAGAGAGAGGCAGAGACAGAGGCAAATTAATGAAGAAACAGAGAAAGAGAGAGAGAGAGAGAGAGAGAGAGAGAGAGAGAGAGAGAGAGATACACACACACACACACAGAAACAGAGACAGAGAAGAAAGACGAGAGAGAGACAAAGACAAAGACAGAGCAAGAAAGAGGAAGAGAAAGCTCCATAGAGAGAACCAGTGTCACCAAGCGGCAATTGATATCAAAACCAACCACTAGAGACCAGGGGTCTGCTAAGCAGGTTTCCATAGGCTAGTGTGACACGATTATTTCATGTCTGTGCTGGCGCCGAGTGATTAGAATAATCACAGGGCCTTTTCTCTTCGGCATTCGATTCTCCTGTGTTATAACTCCTGGGTCTATATCTAAATCTACACTTCGTGCTAAGTGTGTCAAAGCCCAACACAGTGATCCGATAGCGCAAGGTCGGGATATTCTCAGTCCTTATTTGTCTTGAAGACATGCTAAACTTAGAGCTTCAAATGGTGTTCAATTGCCACTGATTGGTTCGTCTGGAACAAAATTAGAACACAATACACGTGCAATCTCCAGAATCCCCGCTCTCTCTCTCTCTCTCTCTCTCTCTCTCTCTCTATCTCGTTCTCTCTTCCCCTTACAGATTATCTTCTACCTCTGTCCTCCTAACTCTTTCACTATCTCTCTCTTTTCTCTTTCTATCTTCTCTTACTCCTCATCTCTCTCTTGGCCAAAAGAAGGCTTAACAAAATTCCACTGCTTTTCTCATGATTGACAGATTAATAATCTTTCTTTAAAAAAGCGCACACACACACATACACACACACACACACACAACTTGACTCACGAGAGAATTATTGCCTGAACGATAGGACTTAATTATGGACTTTCTCATAATTTGCCTTTGCGGTTAACTCAATAAAAATTATTGTCACAAGGAATCACTGAATATACGTAATCCACTCTCCACACCTATCCCATTGTTAGCTAAGAAAATAAGTTCGCGATGATAAACATGTACTCTCCTCAGAGAGTTAGATCTAGGGTTTATCACGGCCAAATATTGATACTTTGAACTTGCACTAAACCTAGGCGGCTCTGTGACAAATTGAGTACATTGGGGAGTGCAGGAAATGGCTGGCATAATTCGGAGAGCTAAGGTGCTTGAGCTGTACGTTCTCGGAAGGTTATCGGTTGTACCAGCACTTGGAATATAAACTCATAATTTTTTCCCCTATGACCCGAAACATATAAGCTTTAAACGCAGAAGTTTCGAAGAGAGGTATTGTTTATTAGGGGTTATAAATTAAAATCCAACACCTTGCCACATGTAGTCTTTTCCAAACAACATAGGGCCTACTGTAATACAAGTTAGAGTCCGTTACGTAGATATTAATTTTACCTTCTCTCTTTTGCTCGATATATATCCACATCTTTTCACTCATTTTCTGAAACTTTCTCTCTCCACCATTCTCTTTTTCTCGATTACATGGTGTTGTTTTTCTTCTTCTGTGTAGCGGGGCGTGATATTTAATGTCGGGTCAGGTTCCGCTACAAATCTTTCTTTAGATCTTCTAATCTTTGCAATCTTTCTATTGCCCTCATTTGATCGTGGGAGGTTCTATATTTCCTTTTGTCTTGAAATAAACGCCACGTTGGTATGAACTACATTTATTTGTAAATTATTATTCTAAGAGTCTCTCCGCTCCCCCCATCTTCCTCTTTCTCCCTGCGTATCTCAAAATATCACAGACTGCCTCTCTTAGTCTCTGTTTGCTCTCTCTATCTCTTTCCCACTCTCTCTGTCGCTTTCTCTCTGTCTCTCCGTGTCACTGTTTTTCTAAGTACCTGCCTGCTTGCTTTAACAACCTTAAAATAATTTTCCCTAGTTCTCCGAATCTAAGAAGGTTACCAGGTAGTAAAAATCAATATTTTATCAGTAAGATAGAGCGATGAGGTGTTTACTCAAAGTTGATACTGCGTAGATCCAAGAAAGTAATCTTGATTGTGAATTAATGTTTGGGAAAATGCTTCTCTGATATTATAAAAAAAACTAAGTAAGAGCATTTTGTAGAAACACTCTTTATTAACACGCTTTCTGTTTGAATTATGTAGCATTGATCTATTATGTCATATGAACAGCAGGCAACAGTATATTACGCCACATTTTTTTTGATACGCAATGAGCGTTTTAGCGGTGATTTTTTGGTCAAGTTTATAATTATATCATTTATCAATTGTAACATGACAAAAGAATTCAATCATTAATTTCGATAACCACAAGTTTTATAGTGGGAAAGTATTAAAACAAAACAAACCATTTTAGTCGCAGACGTCAACCAATCTTCTTTGGACAAGAGATGGGAAAAGAAATTCTGTCAACTGGAATGATCGAAGGGAACAACAGGAGGCGAAAAAAATGTTAAAAGACAAAGAACGGACTAAAAATGATCTAACATAAGTTTTGTGATAGAGTCATTGATGAGGTGAGAAAGACTTATATCTAGTGTGGAAGAGCATGATCACCAACGTTGCAAAGCAAGGCACTTGACGGGTGGATCTTTTTTATGAAACATTTCAGCGACAGCTGGATAGAACTATAATTACACACAGAATAAGACCTAAGTACTTTTACAGGCAATTGGATTAAATGAGTGTTTCCCAGTGATGTCGGACTACTTACAACGGGTACAGCCACGTCTCCGGGCGTTTGATTGGCTTGCTGGGTCTGAACGGAGGGGCGTAGACAACCGATTGGTCCTCGTCTCGCTGCAAGGGGAGAGAAACATAACCCATCCAGTCCGGGTACAGGAAGTTGTCTTCCCTTTTCATGAGGATGACCTTGACCGCGCTGGGCGGCGGAACTGACGTAGGTCGCCCGGAGAACTTCCGGACATTACTATAGCGGCGCATTATTGGGAGTTTAGAGATGCACACGCTCTGTCATAGTATCGTGTTGTAACACAAAAACGTATGTCACAGAATCGGCCTGTCACCCCAAAAAGGTATGCACAGAATCGGGCTGTAGCACAAAAAACGTATGTCACAGATACTTTGTGTCACACAAAAATGTATGTCACAGAATCGGCCTGTCAGCCCAAAAAGGTATAGCACAGAATCGTCCTATCACCCCAAAAAGGTATGTCACAGAATCGGCCTGTCCCACAAAAACGTCATTCACGGCAAACTTAGATACTGTAACTTCAGGCGAGTAGCTTTCCTTTTGCGGATGTAGATTATTTTTTATAATACACATTTTAGTGTTTACTTTCAGTAAACAAAGAAACCCTAGAATCTTTTAACGGATCTAGTAAGAAATCTTCTAACATAAAAATTTAACGTAATTTAAAACGGCGCAGGGAAAATCTTGTGAAAAAGTAAGGAACATGAAATTAATCAATAATGTTTATCGTCGAATGGTGTCCCACACTCGTTAGATTACTATAATTATACGCTTTGTTAAAATGTTTCAAAAGATTGCGTGCAAGCTGCTTGGAGAAAAATTTGAAGAAATGACCACGGGGTCATGTCCTCATAGCTAAAACCATGGAAACGATTTGAAATATGTTTGCGGATATTTAAACTTGTTTGCATTAGAGCATTTTACACGGCCTGTGCATTTACAAAAAAGCAACACGAAATATTATGTAATCATAATTCTGTGATCATTTTTTCTTCACTACGTGGTAAACACATAACAAATATGGTTTGAGCTGTACGATATGGTTTATCCTTTGAGAAATAACTGAAGAAAGCATATTTCAAACATTTTGACGACTAAGATCATGCTTTTATCCAATCTCATCGCAACATGTAGTTCAAGCAAACTTTTCTTTTCTATCATTAATCAAACAAAATGGGGCGCAATTCGTTAAAGTCCTCATGAAGTGCGAAAATATCACGCAAAACATTTTTTTTTAGTTCCACCTCCACGTATAATTCTGAATCGTTCTCTGGTTCTTGTACGAAGACTGGGTCCACTGCAAACTGGAACTTTGACGCAGCAAATGAACATATTAAGGTTTTCGTGTAAGTTTGCGCTTAAGATCACAACGCTAAGAAGGAACAAGGAATCTAAGTGGGAGACGTTTGTATAGGAAAGCCATGAAAACCAGATGTATGCGAACCTGAGAAGTTAGATCTACATAGCGTGCGGGTCCGACCATACTCTGACGAGACTGGGATCTTTAGAACCGCTGGCACCGAGACCAAAGAAAACCTTTACTATCTATAGAAGCTACTATCTATAGAAAATACAATCTATAGAAATTATCGAACGCCATTGCACAGACATACAGATACAAATTTCTGGTCCCGGCCGCTGTATGGGGGGAGTGTAGAAATTAATGAGGGAATTCATAGATAAGGGGCGTACTGAATGGAACGAAAGGGGTGGCGGGCCGGGTGGGTTACGGCTCAGGCAAACATGAATGTGTCTGTTATGGGAAGGAACCTGGAGCAAGGAAATTTGTATTGCTTCAACCTTTCTCTCCGGTCCCCTTATGTCCTGGTATCGTGGCTAACATCCACCCCACTCACCCCACCCACCCACTAACAACCACACATATCTTGTAATGTCTTGTTCCAGTCAATGAACTTGACAAACAAAACTAAATTTACAATCAAAAAGAGCATAATACAAATCTTTGGACCATCTTCCTGATTGAAGATTAAAAACGGTATGATAATACTCTTTGAAAAGGATGTGAACTCTAAAGAGACTGTGTTTAGGGATCCGAAGACACTGTCTTTTTGTCTGAAAAGAGCTGGCCTGCCCGTGGTATTGACGATATGGTTTTATGGATCTAGAGCTTTTGAGAAAGTGAACTGATCGGAACCTTTGATTTATACACCACAGGCGCTTGGGGGGGGGGGGTCGTGTTTCTTTCCTTTCTTCTTTTCTCTTCTCTCTTTTGAAATAATCAGCACTCCCAGTATGTATTAAGCACAATATCTTGATTTAAGAATTCAGGAGATAATAGTTACAGATTATGGATTTGGTTGGTTATGATAAAAATGTGGAGACACAAGAGCTGATAGTGTGAACAGTGGTTGCCGCCACAGCTTTGGGACAAACTGTCAAATCAAGTCTGATTGATAAACACCCTAAGATCTACGCTTTAAGCTTTCTTTTCTTCATTTGATCGTTTGGCTATTAATACCTCGACACAGTATATCAATATATCTTCGCCACTAAGGGGCCTATGGCAATGACAATGACCCATAAATGAATTACACAGATTGTTTTTGGTAAAATCATACAGCACGGATTTTAACAACCCATGATCAACTAAAATACCTTTCGTTTCCTACGCGTTTGGCCGATAGCAGTATAATGAACACAAAACATGCTAAGATAGGAGTCATATTATGTTCTATTTGAATTCACAAGATAGTGCGCAAACTTAAGGTCTTTGGACCCGTGCCTGTATAGAGCCCCATACTATAGGAAACCTAAGAGACGTTACATTAGAAGAGAATATTTCACAGGTAAAGTACGGGGATACCAGGACTCCTGTTTTAGTGTGTCAAATTATTCTGGCACCGACACAATCAGCATTGGTCAAAATCCAACATAATTATAATTTTGCCCGATCGCAGTTTCAAACCCGGGGACATGAACCTTTCGAATATGAGGCAAATGCTCTACCAGTAGCGCCAGCTCACGGTTATCTTACTTTATAGACCACTATTCTTCACATCTCACCCATTAACATACATATTAAATAATGGACACAGAACACAAAGGGTTGCCTTGTCAGACCAACTAACGCTATGCTGAATGTAAGTGTTGTAAACTGAGACATCAAGTTTAAAGATTAATCCAAATTATCTACGTATGAACTCCTAGGTTGATAATTCTAAACCTAAAACTGTTATGAACTCTATTCTAGACACCACTTATATTGCATATCGATCTAAAAACAAAACAAAACACAATTTGGTTTTTTACAAATCTTGACTATATACGTGTTCAAAAAAGGTAAACATATCTCTGTACTAATTCTTAACACTTAATTTCTTATTTAATCACAACACCAAACAATAACGACGACAACAACAAACACAGCAACAACAATAACAAGAACAATAATAATAGAAACAAGAAAAAACACCCCAAAAAACAAAAACAAACCCACACACACAAACAACTAATGAATATTCAACAAACAATAAAAACTAAATGTGACTTATTTAAAACATTGTCGCTTGAGTGTTAGTTTCAAGGCATAAACAAAATAGAACTTGAAACAGACAAAAACAAAACAAAAAACAAAACAAAAAAAGAGATGAAGCTGTCATCCTATTAGACACCATCTTTAAAAGCCAACAGAAACCACCCTTTTACAAAATATCAAAAGAACGAGGTATCGTTTGAGACAAGCCTGCCATAATTATTCCTTTACAATAATTATTTTTTGCTGCAGCTACAAAGCTTGTTCTTTCATTGACATGCCCAGAGCTATTGATATATATATTTTAGTTCCTTTTCCTACACGGGGCAAAAGGTTGAGCATGAGAGACTGACATTACACAAACCATTTGAAAGCCAACCCAATGCCAATATCATATACCCTATAAATAATTGTAAGCGTTCACAAGTGGGACTCATGTGGCCTCTCAAATCCTACTCTACGATCCAAGCGCTGATTCAATTAGTGCCCGCCGCGGGAGATCGTGTCGCGACAATTAAAGGATCGTCTTAGGGTAAAAGACAATGATAATATCACTTAACATTGAAGTTTTCTTTGTGGCACTGCTTGTTTTTTTATGAAATATATAGCTAGGGATATATATAGAGAGAGAGAGAGAGAGAGAGAGAGAGAGAGAGAGAGAGAGAGAGAGAGAGAGAGAGACAGAGAGAGATAGAGAGAAGGGGGAAAGAGAAAGAGAGGCGAAGAGACAAACAGAGAGACGTAGTGGGGAGACACAGACAGGGAGACAAGACGTCTTTGGTATATTATTAACTGCTATAGAGGATAATCAGACATTTTCAAACCACATTTTTTCATTACATAGAAAATAAACCAGGGCTAAGGCCGCCGTTCACTGCTTAGTTTTCCTTATACAATTGATATTTGCTGGTGGCCCACGCATCGATCATGGCGTTAGGCCTCAATTGAGAAGGAGGACCAACTTTTTCTGCCCCCGAATATTTGTCAACGTAGCAGGCAATGGGTAGTTGAGACTCTTGAGTCATAGAGAAAATGAAAGGCGGATCCACTCATATCATTATGCAGTTTAAAACAAAAAAACCAGGACCCTAACTCTTGGATACCCAGCGCTCAGCCAAAGAGTAATGAAATAAAGTTACAAGTATACGAACTGAATAGGATTGCACGGTCATTTACCACGGTCCTAATTGTTATAGCCAGCAAGCATCTGGTCATTATAATATTATAATAAATAGGGAGTAAACGATTAGATGAACTACACTAGCAAATTGGTTAGATATAATATGTGTAAGCTTCTATTACCTGACCTGATAGGAAATCTTGGTTAACCAAAGTTCTGTCACAGAGTATGGAACATATTTTACTTTACTTTACGTGTATACAAAAGGTGAGATGAAATAACATGCCAGACATTGCTCTTATATACATGTAAAGTCAAGTTGATAAAACAACAACAACGCATCACCATTTGAGCGTAGCCTTTTTTACCTGAGCTGTGCGGGAATCTCCTTTAGTGTCTCAGCCCGTTCTGGTCCGGACTCCTCCACCTGGAACCCCACGTACACGTATCTGGGCGTGTGACCCGGGCTGGCGGGGCGGGGCTGCCGGGGGGACTTGGCGCTCTTAATACGAGTGCTGTTGTTGTTGTTGTTGTTGTTGTTGTTGTTGTTGTTGTTGTTGTTGTTGTTGTTGTACTGTTGATGGGGCTGCTGCTTTGGCCACTGTCCAGCGCGGCGCTAAGCCTGTGTCTGAACCCTGTGCTCGGCCCGCCTTGTTTCTCCTTCAGGCAGGCCAGACTGACCCGTACCTTGCTGTCTGAGATGGCGCGACTGACCGCAGCCGACAGGTGCGAAGAGTCCTGCACGCTCACGCGGCTTAGCGGCGCCAGGCCGGGAGACGGCGCGCTGCTTGAGGTCGTGCTGCTCGCGCTCTCCGCCCCACAGGCGTCGCCTTCCACACACAGACCCGCGTCCACAGACTGCCGCCCGCGCAGCTTCGCCCTGCTTAGCTCAGAGTCATCAGGGGAGCAGAGAGCCCGCACAGAGCGTCTCCCTTTATCTGCCAAGGTAGGTCTGGGTGGAATTCCCGATTTCTGGTGCGGCGAGGAAGCGTCCGTTTTATCTACTCCTCTTCGAACAGAGGTTCTCAAATGATCCTGCATTAGGAAAAACCCAGGAGATCCACATACCTCGCCTTTGTTGGCGACTAGTCCAGTGGCTTGCCTGCCAAGCTCAGACTTCTGCGCGACGGGTTCCAACCTGGCGTTATCTATAACCAAACCTACACGGCTGACTTCGGAGTTCCTCTCCTCCAACAGTTGGTTCTGGCGGCGAATCTCCTCGGCTATAGAGTAGCGCGGTGCGCGGGGCTTACTGCGGGTATCTGCGGAGTGGCTGCCGCGGTACTTTATCTTGTAGGTGGACGCTCTATCAACGAGCTCCATGTTTTGTCTCTCTGGAGGGCTCTGGTAACCCTGTGACTCTTTCATTCCGTCACTCGGGCCAGATTCCACGACGGTCTTGGGGGTTAAATCAGAGTCCACGCTAGAACTAGATCTACTTTCTCCCGACTCAGAGTCGACGACTGAAGATGCCGCAACGGAGAGATATTCATCAGGGGATTTTACAAGGCAATCGGTAGAATGACACGTTTTTCCGGTTTGTTTACTCTCCACGTGTAGGTATCTCGAATCTGGGGCGTTCTTGTGACTAGACTGACAGTCCACAACGGACGATGCTGGCCCAGTTTCGCTTTGATGCTCTCTGTCTGTGATAGCACCAGCAGGAGATGACAATGACAGACCCTCGTCGCCTGTCAGTGTTACTGGATTGTTATTGCTACCTGGCCGGCTTTCTTTATTCACAGGATAAATAGTTTTAGATTCGAGCTGAGTTTCTGAAGAGTAGGGAGAAGCCGGGTTTAAATGTTTTGATTCTTCACCGTTCGGGTTACCAACCTCTTGGTTAAGTGACGGTGTATGTGTTCGAATATGTTGAATTACTTTATCTGGAGCGGTCTCAGAAAGAATTGGTGCACTCAAACTACCATCACCAAATGTGAGAAACTCGCAATCCTTATTATCCGAATCAGAGTTGTTAACAGAATCTGTGATATCTTCACTTTTGTGTCTTAAATGATTCGTTGAAGAGTCATCCTGTAAACATTCATTCTCTTTTGTCTGGCTGCTGTCAGGGTGCGACAACTCTAGATCAAAGTTTTGAGTCCTGACGTGGGTTACCGCTGCTGTGTTGGGCCGAGCCCTGGCGGAGGGATACACAGCTGAGGAGGGCGGGCGGTTAGACAGTGGAACAGCAGCGCTTCTCACGGACAACGGGGCGCTGGGGAAACTACTGGATCTGCTGAGTTTGGAAGACTTTCGACGACGTGGCTTGTCGCTAGACTCTGACTTACCTTCCGCGACCGGCGTGTCTCTAAGTGCGAGGATATCACCTAATGACTTGTTGTCAGCTTTCAATATCGCGGTGGCGGTTTGTGGGCGTGGCGTCGCTTGCCTTGACCCTGAACTCTGACCTCGCAAGGTCAAGGTGGGTGGTTGAGGGAGGCCTAGACTAGGGGAGGACACCTGACGACCTATGACCTTTATGGAGCAGGACTGGGCGGCAATGACGGACGCAGATCTCCGCAGACGATACTCGCTACTCGTAGTGCGCGGCCGCAACAGCAGCGGGATTGTTGGTTGTTGCTGTTGTTGTTGTTGCTGCTGCAGCTGTTGCTGTTGTAATTGCAGCTGCTTTTGCTGTCGCGAACTGGCTATCAACAGGGCCTGAGCTAGATCTGGCTGGCTCTCGTCTCTGTGCGTTCCGCTCGTGACTCGGAGGCCTCGCACTTCAGGCACAGCAAGACTCGTCATCACATGGTGCGGGTTCAATTCCTCAACACAGTCGAAGTGATCAGTGGGTCAGACAAGACTCTTTGTCACATGGTGCGGGTTCAATTCCTCAACACAGTCGAAGTGATCAGTGGGTCAGACAAGACTCGTCATCACATGGTGCGGGTTCACTTCCTTAACACAGTCGAAGCGATCACCGGATCAGACAAGACTCGTCATCACATGGTGCGGGTTCAATTCCTCAAAACAGTCAAGGCGATCACCGGATCAGGCAAGAATCATCTTCACATGGTGCGGGTTCAAACCCTCAACACAGGGGAGGCGATCATCCGATCATACAACAAAATATAACTGATGATTCAATCATGTAACAAATAAAAAATTACTTTTTGCCGGTTCTGTTGCCATGCCGCAAATAAACATTCACACGTCAATAAGTTTCAATCTCGAAAATGTTATACTTTTGTTGTTCTGAAGTCTTCAATCTGTGTAAAATAATATTATTATTGTCCAAAAATAGCGATGCCAGGAGAGAGTTAAGTAAAGCACTAAAACACAAAAAAGCAACTAACTTATGATTTAAGTGAACACATCGATTATATCTATTCATATCCACATGAAACTCTCTGCATTTTATTTCACTGTTGTGCTGATCACTGCAGCCCTATCGAGATAGCCTACAACTAAAGAGATTTAGCCTGAAGGTGTCCAACCTGCTTAAACCCACAGCTCCAGAGCAGGTTGTGAGGAGCCAAGTGGGACCATATGATGTTAAACGTCGGTCGCACTAAGCCGCCGCTTCTCTAAATATCTGCTTGGACCTGGTGTGTTTTCTTAATCCGTTAGCCACTGTACCGTGGAGTGGACTCAGATCTCCTGTACCCAGTGCTTGCTGGTTCAGAGCTGAGAATCTTACGCCGAAAAACGCGTATTTGTAATACATATTGTTGCATGTTTTGCTCAAATTTTACTATGGTAAAAAATGGTTAGGTTGGCAGTTGTATCACAGGCGCGTTCTGTGAAGCAATCGGACCAATTACTACCTGCTTTAATTATTATTGGGCTACACAACACCAGGCAATCACGCAGCCCTATGTAGCTTTCTGTGGCTTTGTGTAGCTTAGCGTGTGTGTGTAGATGTGAACCTTCCTGTATGTGTGGGTGCGTGTAATATGTAAGCTAGTACCAGTCCTATGTGCAGTTTGCTGTTTTAATAACGGTGCTTTCCGGTTTCGTTTTGACCTTCGGGGCATTATTATTTAAGATCCGATATCAAAGAAATGATTGTATTTCCAGGCTATTAACTTGCCAGCTTTCACCATAGCTATGCTGGTATCGCTGCCCTAATTGCCAACGGCAAAAAAGGCAGTAAGTAAGTAAGTATGCTGGTATCGGCAGATCTAGGAACAGAGTTAGACTTGCGGTCACAGTCCACGGACCAGGCTGACTATAGTATTGATTGTATCACTTTTATACAACAGTTTATTTTTGTACGAATTATGACACTGTCCCCCTTCTCCCATCTTAAAGATCAGTTTCTGCCTGTATCTCTGTACCTCCATCCTAATTTTCTGTCTGTCCTTCTGTCCTGGTATCTGTCAGTATTTATATCTTTTTGCTTTGTCTCGCTCTTCATTGACCGCTCTATGTGTTTCGGCCCGCCTATTTGACTGTTTCAGTATTTCTCAGTATTTGTTTCTCAGTCTTTGTTTCTCTTTATCCTTTTCTCTATACCTGTCTGGCTGTGTGAGTGTCTCTCTCAGTCTGTTTGTCTGACTGCATTTCTTGCACTCACTCTCCCCCGCTCTCTTTGGCAACACCACCAAACAGGACTACTGCAATCAAAATTATTCACATCACTTTTGGCACATAACACTTAAAAAGCCACCAGCACCACGTTCGTAAAGTAGTTTTTCATAAGTTACACAATGCTAGAAAGAATCAAAGGCAATAAACGTAATTGGTATTACATTTTAAAGACACTGGTGTTTAAATTTCCTCGGCGAAGGCCTTCATAACGCAATATTCAAAGAGGAAAACATTAAAAAAAATGACTGACATTCATCACAAATAAAATTATAACTATGTATAAATCTACGCAACGAAATTTCCTCTGAACAAAAAAATACAAGAGGTGCGAAGATCGACATCACACCATGCTTGTCCAACACAAAAAGTCGAAACTACGAGTTCTCAGCTACAAGCTGTCAAGCCCTTCTCAACAAAACAACAACACAGAATAACAAGAGAAAAGACTAAAAGACAGCCTACCACACAGAAGAGTGCCTAGTTAGTGCAATCAACGCACCGTGCCCAAGAAATCATTTCGGTTTATTTGCACACTCAGACGAGAATCGATAAGAATTGATGGAGTCGTGAGATCAACTTTCTTTTCCAAGTCCGTTTCTAGCAGGACGTTCTGCACGGTGACGTATCAGAAGCCGTGCGTTCACGCGTCCATTGCAAAAAACGACGTCGATAGGTAAGGAAATCTATCCTAGACTTACGGAGCCAATAAGCGATCAAAAACACCATGTCTAAATGGCATGATTATGTCATCCGTTATAGTTGTGTGTATCGCAACGCCTTTTCAAAAGGAGGCTGGCGGGGTTCGATACTGGTAGAGTTATTGTTCTTACTCCGTGAATAAATAACGATCGCCAGCAATTTAGTTCGTTACGATCTGTTGCTCCGTCGGAAGGAGACTGCTGGTTTAAAACTGTTACGGGTTGTTAATCCATGAATTGATAATAATTACCGGATGTTTAGATATTACCTAAAAAGAAGATTTTTTTTGGAGGAGAGGGGAAAAAATGTGATTCATGTTTGTATTGCTGTAACTCGATTAATTAATAATGGTCGCTTTCACTTTGATGTGTTACGTTCTATTTCTTTCGTCAAAAGAAGAGAGATGGAGAGAGAGAGAAAGAGAGAGAGAGAGAGAGAGAGAGAGAGAGACAGAGAGAGAGAGAGATACCTTAGAGTTACTGTAACTCCATGAATTAATAATGGTAGCCAGCCATTTGGTTTGTTTCGTTATGTTTCTTTCGTCGATAGAAGAATGGGAGAGTTTGATACCTTAAAGGTAGTTATTCCATTAATTAATGATGGTCGCAGTTTTATGTGTTATGTGACAGCTCATCCGCCGATTAGCGTTTGTTTGTGTTGTTTGTATTTTCTACATCCCCCCTCTCTCCTCCCACCCATCCATTTTAACTGCTTCCACATACACATTGCCACCACAGAGTACTCTTTTCATATGTCCTAAAGTTATTATGCCCTAAAACCTGACATTTCTTAGTTTTACTGATATATTAATTTTGCCTAGTCTCGTCTTTGCTCCTTAATTTATTGCTCATTTACTGCTGAACGTTTTCATGATTTCCTTATTGTATTGGGCTCACCCAATTTCTCCTTATTTACTTCCTACTCTTTTCTTTTCTCCCTCGACCCATCTTGCTTTTCATTCTCATGCCTCTATTATTCGATATCTTCATCTTCCTTTTCCCTCATTTTTTCCTTTATGTCGATGAAAATTCCTCAACGTTCTATGCAAACGTGTCGTTACTGTATGATTTAGAGACCAACTTATTCAATTGCGAAAGTGTTCTCTCTCTCTCTCTCTCTCTCTCTCTCTCTCTCTCTCTGTGTCTGTGTTTGTCTGCCTGTCTGTCTGTCTGTCTGTCTGTCTGTCTGTCTGTCTGTCTGTCTGTCTGTCTGTCTGTCTGTCTGTCTGTCTGTCTGTCTGTCTGTCTGTCTGCCTGTCTGTCTGTCTGTCTGTCTATCTCTGTCTTTATCTGTCTGTGTTTGTCTGTCTGTCTGTCTGTCTGTCTGTATGTATGTCTGTCTGTCGACGTTGAGCCTGTCAAATAAAACGAATAATATGTCCTGATTTCATTGTTCCAAAACGTGTAAAACATCGAGTAAAATCTGCACAAATTCCTGGCCTTTTGTTCACGCTAGAACAGTCTTTGCTCTTTGTCAACAAATCCAGCACGGCTCACCATGTTTTAGACGACTTTAATGTTAGCCCTCGACATGTACTCTTAATTACTGAACAAACTAGGTTTTAACAATGTATATTTGATAGGAAGGACTGGAACAAAACGCCTCACTCCCTGCAAGGATCATTATCGAAAATTTGTCAGGCTAACTTTACATGGACGGATGTTTAACAAACTGACACTTATACAGCTAGTCTACCTTTTTCCCCAAATGAAGTCTTAGCAACTTGTCAAATGGAATGTCAACCGTTAGGATTAAAGCTTCAATGTCCCATTGATAAATAGAAGAGACTACACGAATCATTAAAACAGACTATTATAATTATGTATAGTGAGTATATCTTTTTGAAAAACAAACGAAAAACCACCAATAATACAAATGCACAATAATATACACTAAAATCAAAGGACGATGGTATTTGACGACACCTTTCCTACCATTATTTTTGAAAGAAAAAAAACAAAACAGCAAAAAAAAAACCCCCAACAAAAACAATAAAACAAACAAAAAACAAACAACCTTTAATTTAAAAAAAAAATCAGCTCCACTAAACATAACAAAGGGAAACAACCCAGAAAAAGCTACAGGCAGCTCGAAATCTGCAAAAGGCTTTCAGGTATTAAAGGGACATAATATATTATAAACTACTGTTAAGATTATAAAAAAAAACAATGAGAAGGGGAGGATGTTACATAATATAAAGGTTTTTAATAGCAGTAAGAGCAGCAGCAGCAGCAGTGGCAGTAGTAGTAGTAGTAGTAGTAGTAGTAGTAGTAGTAGTAGTAGTAGTAGTAGTAGTAGTAGTAGTAGTAGTAGTAGTAGTAGTAGTAGTAGTAGTAGTAGTAGTAGTAGTAGTAGTAGTAGTAGTAGTAGTAGTAGTAGT
>RQTK01000212.1:190336-204007 GCA_003991915.1 Elysia chlorotica | reverse complement strand
TAGTAGTAGTAGTAGTAGTAGTAGTAGTAGTAGTAGTAGTAGTAGTAGTAGTAGTAGTAGTAGTAGTAGTAGTAGTAGTAGTAGTGTGCGTGTTGGTAGGAGCAGTGACATTTGAAGACAAAGAAGCAGCAGTATTTGTGGTAATGAAAACATTAACAAACAACTACAATGCAAAGAGAAACAACTATAACTGCGACAATTTTTACTTGGAACCTCTGTTCTTCCTTCAGATAAGCTAGAAAACGTTGAACTCGCAAAAATACTTTTCTCTCTCTTTCTCTCCCCCCCCTTCTCTCTCTCTCTCTCTGTAATTTAAGCGACATTACAAAGCTATCAGTGACAATACGAGCTTTTAAATTATAGGCTAAAATCTGTTCAAAATGTCAGACACTCTAAGTATAGAGCATTGCATTATCATTCTATTGTCATACTCGATGCATTACGCACCAATTTGTTTGTGAAAAGGTTCCCCTTCCATAACAACCAACATGATAAATCAATAAAGACCCTCAGTCTCTCCTGTCAAGTAGAAACAACACACTCTATAAGAGATCGCACTCTAAAGAAATAATAGATAATGAACTAAACTGTGTTCATAATAATAATAATGAAGCTTTCTATTCAGCATAGCGGGTTTTTTTTCGCTGGCTTTCTCTCCAAACACAAAAAAGACACTTTGTTCGGAAGAATAGATTTAGACCCACTAGACAATGACACTTTTAAAAGCACGAAGTGATTCCCAAAGAGAAGATAATTTGTTCTCTTGTTATAGATATAAGGGCGTAAGTGTAGCGTCGCAGTAGCTTACGATATGTAATAAGAATATAGGAATAAGAAGACTCACGACGTATCGTAAGCTACCGCGAAGTTGTACTTACGGTCCCTAGCAACAAAACTATCGGTTTGCTCTCCACACACAAAGAGGACAAACTTGTTTTGTTCGGCGAATAGAATCTAGATCTGCATGGCACTGACACTTCTCAACACTTTTCATAGACACCCAGTGGTTTTGATATAGACGATGATAATATGTACGCTTGATAAAGCAACAAAACCTTTGGTTTCGATCTCGACACACAAAGACTAAAAACTTTGCCTTTCCGGGTGAATAGATCTAGATCTAACTGACATTGACACCTTTAAATACTTTTTATAGACACCTAGGCATTTTAATAAAGACGGTAGAGGATAATTTGTAAAGGCAAGGAAACTTTCCGTTCGCGGTCTGGTGATAAGGGGTCTACACCTGCACTGTTTGCAGGTTATATGGAAAGAATGGTGAAAAGTTTGTCTACTTTAAGTTCATAGTTATTATTGATTTAAACTCACTAGACAAAAAGCTGCGGAATAATCATTCATTTTTACATAGAACGTTTAATTTACACTAGAGAAAAAGACAACTAAGATGGATTGAAATGTTTTAAAATGAAACGATTTGGACGATTGTTGGTTTTCGGAATTGTTGATTTTAAAGGCAGAAAGTAAAATACCAATTTAGACATGGTAGATAACAAGATAGATAGAGATAGATATATATAGAGAGAGAGGTGAAGAGAGAGAGAGAGAGAGAGAGAGAGAGAGAGAGAGAGAGAGAGAGAGGGAGAGAGACAGACAGAGAGAGGCTGACAGACAGAGAGCGAATCAGAGAGATTGAGAGGGGAAAAGAGAGAGAGAAAGATAGAGAGAGAGAGAGAAAGACAGAGAGACAAAAAATGGAAAGAGAAAGTAAGAGTAGGGGAGATAATATACAGAATTCGACAAACAAAATCAAATGACAGAGTAAAATGCCAGAATGAGAAAAAAGTAATGTTGTTATCAACTAAGGACTCATTATGATTAAAAAAAACATACGAAATGGTAAAAATTAAATCGACAATCGACAATCTACGTGGGTATAACACTAGGGAGCAAACATTATTAAACAAACAGAGTAAGATAATCGGGCCGACACGTCAGAAGAAAAAAACAACAAATGAAAATAGAATTGAGGACTAAAATTGTACACGTTAGATCAAGCAATAGAAAGAACACCAGATTCCGATGACTCTTGAGTAAAAATAAATAACTGCGAAACTGGCAAGAGGTGAGTTATGCAGTCGACCAGGCGGGACAATGTAAGAGACAATTTGATACAATGAAGCAGACACAAATAGAAATGCCGGAGAGAAAGAACATGCAATAGAACAGACAATATCGGACGATGGAATAGACAAAAGGAGAGAACGAAACAGACAATGGAACATCCAAGATGTAACCGGTTTACGAAGACAAGGAAAGTGTAATAAAATTTTTTGGCGAACTTATTAAAAACCAAGAATCTTATCGTTTGCGGTAAATGGAGACTGACATTTGAGAAAATACTTCATAAACAAGTATGAATAGCACCAACCTTCTGGCATATGGTTCACTGAAAACAAAATACAAAGTAAGATTATCGGGCCGACACGTCAGAAGAAAACATAACAAATAAAATTAGAACTGCGGACTGAGATTGCATACATCTGATCAAGCAATGGAAAGAATATCAGAATCTTAAAACTATTAAGGAAAAATTAAAGAACTGCAAAATAGAGTCAGAAACTGGCACGAGATGAGTTAATGCAGTCAACCAAGCGGGACAATGTAAGAGACAATTTGATACAATGAAGCAGATACAAACAGAAAATCTCGGAGAGAAAGAACATGCAACAGAAAAGCAATATCAGACGAGGGAATAGACAAAAGGAGAGAACAAAACAGACAGGATGTAACCGGTGTAGGTAGAAAAGTGTAATTAAAATTGCTGGTGAAATGGTTAAAAACCAGAAATTCTGAAAATACTTCGTGAGGAATAGCACCAATCTTCCTATAAATGGTTGAGTGAATAATTAAAAAAAAACAACTCAACAACGATAAACAATAGATACAAAAACGTACTGTTCTGACAATTTTTGCCTTTTTTTTTACTTGTCCAAGCTTGTTAAATTGGCTACAGTATATCCATTTTAACTTTTGGTTCACTGAAAACAAAACAAAAACCGACAAACAATAGATACAAAAACGTCTTGTTTTGATAATTATCGCATTTTTTTAAAACGTTTCCATGCTTGTAAAATTGGCTACAGAATATCAATTTTAACTTACTACAGACTGCAGATGCTAAGAGGGACCCAAGAGTAACGCGCCCCTGCCTGGCTAGCAGCCCGCTTGGAGGCGCCCGCGGAGTCCTCCAGCTGTCTCACCAGGCCCTCCAGGAGATGTTCCGGGGTGACGCCACGGTACCCAGCATGGAGGCTGCTTTCGCTGGGTGAGACACTGGTCAAACAGTCTACAATAGCAGTATTCGGATCTGTACCTTCCTCGGGAGCCTCAACAGGCTTAGAAATTAAAGTACCAGTGGGACTCTCGACTCCTTCACCCCTGCAGTGTTGAAAACCGTTTTGGTTCTCTGGAACATCTAAGACATTCGACAACGGATCTTGATGAGATAAGTGATCGTGATTTGTGCAGGAGGTATTAGTTGACTTGTTAGTTGACAAAATGTTTACAACTCCAGCCTCGCCGTTTAATGACTTCAGTGTTGTTGAACAGCTCCCAACGTTCATCCATTTCCTCAGAACATCTTTGCCGTCTCCACACCTCTTGTGTTTAGAAGTTCTCTCCTCAAGCCCGTCTGACGTGTATTTCTTATCCCCTTTAGTGTGGCCGTGACGCGGCAAGTCCAACGCGCGGTAGATTCTCACCGCGTCGTCCTCCCGTCTCGCGGGACGCAAGGCCTCGATCTGTCGCCTGATGTGGCGCCGTAACGTCTGTCTCGGAGGCGGCACGGCCAGGCGAGAGGTCACGGTCCGTATGTCGGTAACGTCGCCAGGAAACGTCTTCTCTGAGGAGGACTGTCTGCTAGAGAGGGAGGTAGGGGAGAGGGGCGGTGCGCTCGTAGTGCTTGTAATATGTGCAGACTTGGGCAAACAGGGTTGAGGCAGCGACGTTTTAGACGATTCGGTCTGCGTGCATGCGCTAAGAGGATCGCCTTTACTGGGCGCGGACTTGGACTTGGACAGACAGGGCTGAGACATGGACAAAGTCGTCTTTGGTGAGCCGACCTGTATGGCGGAGCTAAGGGAGACTGGACGATCGCCTGTACTGGGTGTGGACTTGGAAACCCATGACTGAGACAAGGGCACCGTCCTCTTTGGGGAGCATGGAGGGAACATATGCTGGGGGTGGTACGTTGACAGTTCATCCTCCTGCGAGAACCCGGTGTACGTGGCAATACGGTGACCAGTCCCGCCCCAGGAGTCTGAGAACAGTACGGGCGGCCTGCCCGCCATGTGAGTCTTGCCTGGTCTCCTGGTGCCCTGCTTGAAGCAGTCAGGCAGAAGGTGTGGCATGGAGGATCGCCGGTCAAGTTTGATGTCACTTACCTTCATTATACGTTCCTAATTAGTAATGGAATTTCGGAAAAGATAAAAAAAACGCTCTGCGCATTCGGAGCCACATTCGGAGCCACCAAAAATTGTCATTAGAAGCAAAGAGTAGTGACAGTTGGTTCACCTACTATAAATGAAAATGATAAGAATAAACGATTTTTAGCCTGTTCTTTATATTTTACATCAGTTAATACGTGGTTATATACTTCAATGGGTGATGAAACAAGACTTGGTTAATTCACCCACTGAAACCGAATGAACCTTTGTTGTTGATGTTTAATACCTCTAGTTTGAAAGACTACACGTATGTT
Source organism: Elysia chlorotica (assembly GCA_003991915.1). Classification (NCBI taxonomy): domain Eukaryota; kingdom Metazoa; phylum Mollusca; class Gastropoda; family Plakobranchidae; genus Elysia; species Elysia chlorotica. The sequence goes on along the minus strand of RQTK01000212.1, from coordinate 199,287 downwards.
AGATTCGGGTTTTATCTGAACAATGGTTCTTTTCTTAGAAATTAAACTTATCAAGTAAAAGTTTGATCACTATGTCCTTGATGACCTCAATTTTGCATTGTTGAACAATTTACCACATTTGCGTTCAATGTTAACTTAAAAAAGAAACAACAACGCGCAAGGCTAAGTGTTGAAAGTTATTAGTGTTAAACTCAAAGACGGTAGAGTTCCCTTGGAACAGTAGCAGATAAATAATGGAGATAAGTGTTCATGTATCAGAGCGTAGATATCGCAGAAAAATCTGATTCGATTCACATTCATCAAAATAGTCAGGTGGAATCCAAGAAATAATGAAAACTTCTGCACATGTCCGCATCATTCGATCACACATAGTTATGCGTCAATAACGTAACACTGTGATACATAGAAACACGTATCTGTAAACTCCAGCTCACTTGCACACTCCTATACATTGCTGCGTCCTAGCAAAGTTTTATCTGAGAGTGACTTTGTACACTCAGTTTATGAAATTGATCTGTTTCGCTCGGTTTATAGAGTAAAACTAGATATTGTATCAAGAAGTCACGCCTGTTCCCCAAACAGAAGCTTCAAATCTTCCAGGCTTTGGCCGCAAACAAAGGAATGACCCAGAACGCTGAGTTAATCGAAAGATAATGGACCTGTTTCCTTCTCTAGAAATAACGCGCGACATGGCTGCCTTCAAAGGCCTGAAACAAGATGTGCATTACACTGCAGGGTCTAAGACTCTCAGAGAGGGAGGGCTTAATACCTCCCCCTAATGTCACAGAGGGGGATAACGGAAGGGGAGGGGGGATCACACTCAAATCGGCCGAGCAGGGAGGGAGGCTATAATAGGCTTACAGATCGATCAGTTTGGTGTCAATTTTGGGGGGAAAGCGACTAAGCAGGCGGCAAACGCTACTGCCGCGCCTTTTTCTCTCACACCGGAAACAGAAACATAGCGGTTCGCGCAGGCGCACTGGCGATCGACAGAGGGCGCTAGTTCGGTACTCCGGCTCTCAGTTTCACACAGTCACAGCTCGTGACCTCTCATAACTTACTTCTCTCAATAGAGTCACTGTTTTTATTCGATTATTTATTCGGTTTGTTTGTAAAGAAAGACTTTTTGTGTGCCTATTTTTTCTCCCTGGCCATTCCCCCACGACGAGGGTTAAAAAAAACAAAAACAAAAACAAAAATAAACAAAACACTCTCTTCCTTTCCTCTGACCGTAACGGTCTTAAGTCTTTTGGTTCTCACAACTTCTTTTATTTTCATTCAACTCGCAATGTCCAAGTCAATACTTTGATTTCACACCCCAACACTCTCTCACAGTCTCATACTCCTTCTCTTATCTAAGATATACCGGTTATCCCCTTCACCTACCCTCTATCTCTTTCTCTCTCTCTCTAGCTCTCTCTATCAACAGAAAGTCGCCAGTAGGCCCCTCATGCTTTTCTGTATTGCATATTGTTATTTTCTTTCATTTTATTGACTTTAAATTTTCATGTATAATGAAATTCTTTTTCTTTTCTTTCTTTTTTTAATTTTTTTTTTTTACCAAGAATGTATGTCAACCCAATCTCTCTCTCTCTCTCTCTCTCTCTCTCTCTCTCACACAGATATGCACTCTCTCTCTCTCTACCTTTCCTTGTCTCTCTATCTGTGTGTCCCTGTCTTTTTCTAGCTCACTCTTGCTGTCGCCAATCTCAATTCCATCCAATCCTACTAATTGCCTCTTTAAGAACCAAGGTACTCAATTACCTCCCATATAAAGGCGCAATACTCGTGTGTGACAGCAGGTAAAATAGTCAGACTTTACAAGTGTTGGGACCTGGGGTATTATAAGAATTTGCTAGCGAACCTGGAATTCGAGCAGAAGAGACGTTCTATCCAACACAAGCTAAATCAACGACCATATGAAGAAAAGTCTGCATCAGTGCCAACATATGCATGGTGCAGCCAGACATGCAGGAATAGCCAATAGAACTCAGGTTAACAAAGTTATGGCCATTAATTTGTTCTTGTCCATCTTCCACAATATACTCTCAAACATAGTAGAATTTGCTTGGATCGAATATTTTATAAAATTATTCAACATAGTTAGTAATAAGATATAGGAGAACACGATCGAAACTTGAAATCACTGTATGAGATCTCTGTCAATATTCTCCAACCATCTCCCGTTCTAATTCTGTTTTGTCCCTACAATCATATCTGTGGCACCCTTTCCCCCTCTCCTCTCAAGCTATTTTCTCTCTCTTATCCTTTACTTCCACCTAAGTAGCCACATTCACTATAGGTGTCAAACCGCTTTTTATTTTGTGAGATCAACTATAAGAAGCCTACGGGAAACTCCAAATAAAACCGTTTGAGGGCGTGACTTGTGAGGCGAATTGTTATATGGAAGGGGTATGTATGTATATATATATATATATTATGTTGAGACAGAGAGAGAGAAAGAGAGAGAGAGAGAGAGAGAGAGAGAGAGAGAGAGAGAGAGAGAGAGAGAGAGAGAGAGAGAGAGAGAGAGAGAGAGAGAGAAGGAGAGAGTGAAAGTTGTATATATTCTGATACCAATCTGAAAATAACTACAAAAAAATCAATTAAAACTCTGTTTAGCCTAGATTTCACATTCAGCGAAGAAGTCGGCTAATCCAACACTCATCCAACCGATAATCTGGAAAAGTTGCACTCGATCATGGTGTGAAGGGGGCCACGAGAGTACAGCTTACAGCCTCAGCAACAGAGTACGATAACATAGAGGGCGCAATTGCCTCGCCGCTCTTGAAAAAGATTGGGCAGGGAGGTGTGGAGTTTTGTAATCGTCGGGAGTGGGTGTTAAGGGACTAAACAGTGAGATACAAAATTTCACTGATCAGCCCTTTCAAGCTTCTTTTCTTTCATCTTCTAATTCATTGAAAGCCGAGACCGCCTTCTCTGTCTATTTTACGTCTCTTAAATTGAGACGAGAGGCTGCCCTTTCTAATGTATTTTCGTCTCATAAGTTGAGAGGCAAGACTGTCCTCTCACAGGTCTACTTTTTGTATCCTAAATTGAAAAGCGAGACTGTCCTTTCTAATGTGTTTTCGTTTGATAAGTTGAGACGCGAGAATGCCATCTCTTTATTGCACTTTTTTCTAATTTGAGAGGCAAGAGTATCTTTGTCTTGTGCATTTTTCATCGTATAAGTTTAAAAGTGAGAATGTCCTCTCTGTTGTACTTTTTGTCTCCTAAGTTGAGAGTCAAACTGCCCTCTCTATCGCTCTTTTCGTCTCTTAAATGGGAGGCGAGAGTACCCTTTGTCTATTTATTTTCTTCCTCTAAGTTAAGACGCAAGACTGCCCTCTCTTTATGGTACTAATAGCCTCCTAAGCATTGCATAGACAGTTAACTATAGAGCCCAGCAAGATTTCTAGTCGTCGTGCTAGTACTCTGTTGCCCCCCAGAGAACAGCTTCAGACAATGGAACCAGGCCTTAGCTTGTCCCCCGAGATAAGAGAGCTCTCACCTGCGAAGTGAGAGCGGCCCAGGTTCACTCTATGTGTGTTTTATATTCTTCCGGCTGGGGAGAGCTGGCCCAAGAGGTGAAGTGTTAAGCTCTCAATGGGAAGGCTCCCTGTTCGAAACCCAATACGGCTTTGTCAAATAATTAAGTGAACAGACAATTGAATTTGAAATATAATTGCACAGTTCTTTATGAAAAAAAAATCTCAAGAAAAACAATATACAAGGAATATATTTTACGATAGAGAAAAAAAAATACGAACACTCTCCGAAAGCAACAAAAAACAACAACAACAACAACAACAACAACAACAACAACAACAACAACAACAACAACAAAATAAAACAAAGGAACAAGAAAAGTAAAAAAAAAAAAATCAACAAACACACAAAAACAAGAGCAAACAAACAACAGAACTACGTCACATTCCTCTGCAAAAATGATTTTGTTATTGAGAGGGCGGGATGTATTGTGTGAAGAAAGCAAATTTAAACCCATCCAGGTGACGAGCAAGATAAAAAGTCACCCACTAGTACGCTAGTTCTTAGGAACATACTCTGTCCTCCTCCTCCTCCTCCTCCTCCTCTCACACAGCCTCCCTCTCTCTATCTATATCCCCCCTCTCTCTATATCCCCCTCTCTCTTACTCTCCCATTACTTTTCTATGTTATTCGTTTCTTTGATCAATATAATTAGCTTCGATACAAAGACTTGACTGGAAGCTATCGGGTGCATTTCATTCATTGGTTTCTTTTCTATCATTGAAGCCTTTGCATGATCTTGGTGCCATGGCAGAATAGATTTTGTAATTACTGACAGAATTAAAAATAATACATATAGGGCCAATTAGATAGAATACAATTATTTGATGCAAATATGACTTATTGCATATTATAGTATCCTATCGATTATAATATGAATTTTAACAAAACAATGAGCCCGAAGTAGACACACATTCGCATTTAGACTCAAACTGAACTATTAGGCAATATTGGGCCGGTTGACATTGTTGCTGTGTAGACTGTGTACCGGTATGCTGAAAAAAAACAACAACCCATCACAACAGAAAATTTGAGTACCATTCTGTTCCGGCTGTAGTAATGAAAGATCAGCGTTACTCCATATAATGTGAACATATTTTTGACTTGTCAACTCAAGACTTTTATGGAGACTTCAATATGGAAACTAACAGAAAATATGGAACCTAACAGAATAATATAGTCACAGATGAAAATATAAAAAATACATGTATTTGATATATTTCGCGTATTGGATATAATAGCCTCTCATACTGATGATGGAACAATACGATCAACAGTTATTTGACCTAATCATACTACAGTTCCAGCAGTTTCCTACCACACAGCCAAACACACAATTGCACTTAGCGTGAATGCTTGCGAACTGCGGCAGGTGACCTTTGTACTAATGCAGTGAACAGAAAACGGGGGTCTCAATTATTGCAAGGCCGATCACTAAGCCAAAAAGTAAACAGTTTGACTAAAACGCCCGAATAATCTCCCTTGAGCCGTTCCGTTCAGGGGTATAATGGAGCTGTTTTTTCAATATGGTGAATAATATTGTAATGTACCTTGGAAAAAAGGTGCATGGGTATACGACTTTATCAAAGAGAGGGTGTTCTTATGTTCTCGGTTAAAACCCCACAAAGTTTGTTTACATACACCGCAAGGGTAGATATTATTTCTTATTATGAAGTTTACATAAGGATAAGGCTAAGCTCAAAGAAAATTTAGGTTCCAAGATTATGCCGCTAACTTTATTTTATACATACGTTATCTGAAAATGTATATAGATCTCTTTTGGTTACCGTTATCAGAGCTTAGATTTAAAACAAAATAAAAAATTTCCCCCGAAATAAGAAAAGAGTGGAAAAGGGAGATAAATGAAAAAAAAGAAGAAAAACAAAACGCTAGAAGATGGGTGATGATATAAAGAGAGGAGGGAAGAAAGGGAAAAGTAAGAGAGAAAGAGAGAGGGAGCGAGACATACAGAAATACAGACAGACATACAGACGGACATACAGACAGACATGTAGGCAGACAGACAGGCAGACAAACAGAGACAAAGACAAGCGCCAAGAGAGAGATAGAGAGAGAGAGAGAGAGATAGAGAGAGAGAGAGAGAGAAATAGAGAGAGAGATAACCAGACAGACAAACAGACAGACAGACATGGGTTTTGACAGAGGAAGAGAGTGAAAGACGTAGAGATACAAACATTGCTTTTGTTATTATCGGAAACGAGAGCATTCAGGCATATAAATTATCCTAATTTTTGACACACCACAGACCCATATCAAGTAAATAACCGCAAAAATTTACTTCTAACATCTTTTACGCACAGAGCCACCAAGATATCACGAGTTTGTTTAATATTGTAATAGCTCAAGCACAACTGTACAAACGGGCAAAAGCTAAATAATAAACAAACAAGAAACTACACGTAGACTTGTAGCTTATGACTCTTCCATACTCTTCCTGTGTGTTTACTTTCTCAATATCTATCACTCTCAATTTTTCGAAGTCTCTCTGTCATTCTCTAAGTCTAAATTTCTCGAAGTCTCTCTCTTTTTTTTCTTCTAAACTTTACGGCGACTTAGTAATTTATATCCCGTAAAAAACACAACAAACAAACAAACAATAACACAGATGAAAGATCTACGTCTTGAAGGAATGGTTTTCAAAACATAAACATATGTATTGCCAAGTGTGCCATACGCTTATGAAACAAATAGCACCATACAACTATACAGTATTGACGAGCAAGTGGTCGACGGTTTGATCCTCGGCTGTTGTTCCTTTATCAAATCTGCCAAACGTGCCGTGTTTCTAAAATATTATTGATGAAAGAATTTAAACAAACAAACGAGATAGGACAGCATTATACAACGTAGATTACGAAACGTACACTTTAATGGCTACTTAGGCTGGCACCTTTGCATTCTTCTGGGCTCGACGAAAAAACACCGTCTTCACATTATAAAGTTCTTTTTTTTAGGGGATGGGGCAGGGGAAGAGTGGGCTAGAAGACTTAAAGCTATTTAAGTGTTCTATAATTATCAGAAATCAATGCCCACTTCGAAATCATCTGATATATAAGTACTTACCTGAGCGACTGCACACACGCTAGAATCCGCTGCCTTATAGCATCTGGCGATGGGGTGGATCTGAACCGCAAGATGTGCGAGTCGTAAGGCGTGCTCCTAGACGTCAGACTCTCGGACAGGCCGGGGAACATGTCTACGAGTTTAACTATACCCCTTCAGTGCGAGAGGCTGCTATTACCTTAAAGCTTGCGTTATAAAATGTTACATTAGGATCAAATGAATAACACCGAAAGGGTTAAGGAACTCCGCCAGTACTCTTCAGAGTCATCGATTCTCCAAGAACATTTGTGAGTAGTTCAGTTATAGCTCAGTTCATCACATCTTGAGCAATATCGTTTATAAAAAACCTATGGTGTTTCACATAACTGTATGTAGGATCTTCATCTGTTGCCTATTAGTGCTGTTTCACCTATAGAGATTAATTAACCCGTGTCATATTTCTGGTCTTACAATTTTGTCAAGTCCCAAGACTGGAAACATTTCTGTAGGAAATAAAGCCAGTATCACTTTTTACAAAATTATTTTCGCTCACGCACATAACGAACACACGCTTGTCAAGTCCAATCATGGTCAACGAGTTTTCAGAGCCGAAATTAAATAAATGCCCAAATGACGACATGACGGGTTTATAGAATATACATGCTTTAAGGCTATTCCAAGAAAACGACTCTTGATATAACTGTTACAAAATCGAAACTGGTGGAAACTACTGAAGAAAGAAAAAGATTGTTTTGGAGTTTTTATAGCTCATTAAGGATGAGATCATCAACTTTAAAACACAGCTGAATTTGGCAAAACAAATCTGAAGCAATGTTCATATTTTTTAAATCGTCACTAGAAAGTAACTTCCTTAGTCTATTATGCACAATAAAATAGTTATCGCTTAGTAGTTGCACAATACGGTATTAAAACATTAACATTGTTATTTGATGCGTCATTTGATAGAGAGATAGAGAGAGACTGAGAGAGAGAAAGAGAAAGAAAGTCTAAGAGAGATAGAGAGAGAGACAGATTAAGTAAAAGTCGGGTACAATCTTACTCACGCTGATGTTTGAAATCACAATTAAGTTGGGATGGTTATATCTCTAGATCTCAACACCCATACATAAAGCGCAATATAAACAAACTAATGTAACAAGTAGACTAGAGATGAGAACACGCATTTCCAATCGTCTACAGTATTATATAGGTCTACGTTCTGATTATGCCGAACATTTATCCCAGAATGAGTGGACAAAGCGCCGACTTAAGAACTCACCCAGGCGCGCATACTATCGATAGTTCTAGCACCGCTCCAGCTGCCACTCGGGCTAATAAACCCGCGCGCACGGCTTGTCTTACGTTGCCCAAGGGAAAGATTGAGTGCGCAATTTTGACCAATCATGATCAATTACCTATCGGAAATTGCTACAGCATAATATTGTGTGTCTCTGATGTTTATGTACGGAATGTTTTCTTTCCTTCCGAATTAAAATGTCAATCATATTAAAAAGTGTGGCTTTTGCGTGTATTTTTGTTTTCAAATTCGTACTATGCGTAATAAGAAAGCAAAATATTATTTTATCTTATCTTATACTGACCAAACAGTTGACAATTTGAAAACCATCTATGTTTTTCTTTGTTTGTGCATGTGTGGTATGAGGGACTTGTGGAAAGAATGAATAACCCATTCCAGAGTTGAGCGTCTGAGAGGGCGTAGATTCATGCACTAGTCAATCCGTTATTGCTCACGGAGTCATTCGGGAGTACCGTCAAATGAAGGAACCTTAAAAAGTAGACGAGCACATTAAATAGTGCGATAAAGCTGCTTGTCCAAGGAAGAAAACTAATGAGGCCTTGTTTTAAGATGCATTTTCTTTTTTCTTCTTTATTCTTCTTCTTTTATTCCATGGTTGGAGCAGCATTGGGAACAGCATTTAATCTCGCCATTTCTCTATGTCCTCTTCTTTCCTTAAGATTTCACTGAATTTGTAAATAAGTATCAACGAATAATTAATTGTTTTAAGGTTAAGTTTCCATCATTCTACCACTCTTTTGCTGGGTAAACCTATCAGTCAACAACACGGCATTATAGTAATGTTATTATAGATCTATAGGCTTACTGACTCTGGGAAAGAGATGCTCCAGCATTGATTGGCGCTGGATGTGACCGTTGGAGTGGGTTTAGCTCACGCTTTAGCCATACAGCCATCGGCTCAGTCAGCTGTTTTGCTCTATAACAGGTATGGAGAGAGAAGGAAATAGAGAGAGAGAGATAGAGAGAGAGAGAGAGAGAGAGAGAGAGAGAGAGAGAGAGAGAGGGAGAGAGAGAGAGAGAG
>RQTK01000212.1:169616-184319 GCA_003991915.1 Elysia chlorotica | reverse complement strand
GTGGTGGGGGGTGGGAGGGGGGGGGGGGGTCAGTTTGTCAGTGCGAGATCGAAGCACTTCCCCGAAGAGTGAAGATCTAGAGCGGCACCAGTCAAGTGGATTAAAGGTCTCAGTTACGCGATCGGGAAATCCCTTATCGCTGTTCTGACAACCTAGACATACCTTCTGTGCTGTTGCGGCGACTTAATCGGATTTTATCTGTATCCGTTAAGAGTTACCGGCTCGTGTAATACCGACTTCTATCTATTTGTGCGTGTTGAATATATTACATTAAACATGTGAGGCACATGTTAGGCGCACTTTTCCACTGGGTGATAACTATAATAGTTATACTAACATTATATGCAATCCGGATATCCCATTTGTACTTATGTACATATCAATGCGTTGACGGCTGTACAAACATGTCCTATATCTACATGGGGTTGAACATTATCTCCTAAGGGGCATAATTTCATTTCCCGCTAGATGATAACAACTCGGCTCTCTATAAGGAAATAAATAGCATTATATGCAGTACGTGATCCTATTTGCATACACGTATGAATCGTATCATCTCTCTGTCCTTTTTGTCTATACTTATGTAGAAACTTTAAATCTGCGATCACGAAATATCTCTAGCATTTTAATACAATCTTGAGCCCTATTTGCATTCAAATATGGATTGTACTGACTTTTGTAAGAAAGAATCCTATCTATCTATACAAGGGTGTTGCTTGGTGGCTTTGTACAATGAAATATTATGTATTATTAACATGGACATTGTGGGGTCAAGTCTGTATTGAAGTAAATTCCAGTGCACTGTTGATATGTCCTGTCTTTACATTCTCAGGAAATTCTGAGAATGTTGTTCTCATACTGTGTTCCTCAAGAAATACTATTGCTACAAGCGAATCAAATCAGAATTGTTGTCAGTGCTGTTTTTCAGAAATTTAATTGCCCATAAGTTTTCCTCACATTTCTAAACAAGAAAAGTCGGTATAATAATAATTATTTACTGATATCATTCCGAGTCTATAAAGTCGTCAGAGATATATATTTAAATACAGATAATATCTTACTTTAAGACGTTTGTGTGTGGAATTGCACAAAAGAAATCGACGGTAATACATTGGCATTCACTATTGACGTAAACAAGAAAAAAATATTTCTATTTTAGAAAGCACAACATTGAATGTAATAGTGTTTCCCAGTTTGATTCTCATTTCAGAGTAAAGTGGATTTAATACCCAACGTATACCAAGGATGGTGAAGAAATTGCGTTTGTCCCATGTACAAGATTTAATAATGTCAGGATTTCATAAGTTTGTTTATAATTATTGTTACGGTCCATGATTGCTCATCACGAAAACCCCACCACATAGCAGGGCTGCCAACTTTATTTGAAAAAAAAAAGCGCAATTTTTACGCAAATTTCTCCTATGTTTCGCCTTATTGTGTAAACTTGGATATGTTATTGGGTTGGCAGCACTGGCACAGTGATTAAATTTACTGGAAACGTTACAAGATGCGGAATAACTGTGGTGTACAAGTCCACGGCCCTTGGTTTCTGCTATGATACAAACATAGAACCCTCATTAGCTACTGATCGATCTTATTGAATTCCTGCCACACCAGAGAAATTCAGCGGATAATTCATCAGTGAAAGCAAATTTGGACGATTCGCGTTAACCTGCGCAAGGAACCAACAAACATGTATTGAACGCGGGCTGGATCTAGATCGGCGGCCATTGGCTAAGGGTCACAAGTACAATATCACGGAAGATTACAACTCGCATTTAAATCAGCATAACTAAGGACGAGTCGTAATCTTACGACAACGTTGTACTTACACCATGAAACTAGACTTGTACGGACCGGAAGTCGAATGGCTCACCTCCCAACCGCTGAAATGTTTAACAAACCAGGCTCTACAACTCCAATGCAATATCTGATCATGCAGGATGGAGGTAAACAACCAATTAAAAGTCGTTTTAGCTCCTTGTAACATATGTGATAACTGTGACGAAAAAGGGGTTAAGTAGGGAGGCTTGACAAAACATTTAAAAGAAACAAATTTTGCTGCAATATGATTGTAATGGCTAGGGACATTCCTTAAGTTTATTTCACATTTGAAAGCCACTTAAATAAATGTTTTTTGTTTTGTTTGCTGTTTTTGTTTCATTTTTTAATATTTATTTTACTCACAATATAAATCGTGCGCATTGCGACAGTAAGATCGACCCAGTCTTGCACTTAAAGTGTAAAGGTTTTAGAATATAGATGTATTTAGTTTTCCCCGTTGTCTAAGCCATAAGAATCGTTCTAAGAGGGAAAATCCTTAACCAATTGATTGCGTTTATTGAATTCCCCCGATCTGGTCTTTACTAAGTTTATGATAGAACAGTTCAGAGAGTTAGAAGGCTGGGTAAAACAAAACAGGGTCCAAAAGTTCTAAATGCTAAAAATTATCTTAAGGTTATTATTTGTCTTATTTTAGGATGCCGTGTGTTTTAGCACGACCTATAACATTTCCCCTTTTTATTCTTTTTGTCTTTAACTTGAGCATTGTTGCATTACTTTTTTACGCGAAAAACACTCCCCCTGTCTTTCTCTCTCTCTCTCTCTCTCTCTCTCTCTCTCTCTCTCTCTCGCTCTCCCTCTTAATCGTCCTCTCACCTCTTTTCCCCTGATATCCCTTCATCCCTCTTCTCTTTCCCTCCATCCTATCCTCTCTCTGTCTCACTGTCTCTAACTGTCTATCTGCCCCTCACCGTCTAGGTCTCTGCCTCCCTGTATATGTCTGTCTGCCTCTCTCTCTCTCTCTCTCTCTCTCTCTCTCTCTCTCTCTCTCTTTCTCTGTTTTATTTTCTGTCTCTCTGTCTATCTCTCTGTTTGCCTGTATCTCGTTCTCTCTCCCGAAAAGACTTTTCAGTGAGCGTGTAGGAAATAACTTTGCAGTTCTAGTCTATAATAGTGACTTCGAGACTTCCACTCATTGCGACCTGCACTGTATTGAACTGTGATACAGTGATTTATGTCAAGTGGGAGTCGAAATCAGACGGCAGTAATTATTACAGCCCGTAGCTTTGCGCACCGGATTCAATCAGGTTCCCTATAGTGAAAGTGTTATGGTTAAATCCTGAGTCTTGTAATGGGAAATATTAAGTCGAGCTGATTGCACTACAAGTGTCGTGAAGGAAGTGTTTTTTGCCGATTGGGTAGGATCAATAAGGCATGGGCTTAGTTGGAGACTTGTAACAAAATTAGGTTAGGCAGTTATAATATAGTAGAGAAGGATTTCAGTGTTCATTTTCTTCGTTGGTCTTACACCAAATAATAAAAACAAAAAAAAGAAACAAGCAAAAAAAACAAACAAACATAGTACTCATAGTAATAAAAAAAATAACAGCAATAATAATAATAATAATAATAATAATAATAATAATAATAATAATAATAATAATAATAATAGTAATAATAATAATAAGTGTGAGGGATTTAAATTAACTCCCTGCACACTTGCATGGTTTCCCCTTCTAAACTCTCGGTTGAAAATTAGTATGCACCTCTTAAATTTTATGGCGTTAATTTATGATCGATTAAAAATATATGAACGATGATAGTTTTTCCATTAAACCATTCAATTAAAAACAATTATTTAAAAATCTAGACAATGGAACATTTTTATAACTTGGTGTTCTTCCCACGAAATGGAAATACATTTTTATGCAGGCACCGGTAATATTAAACCCGGACACCGTTTGGCTCTTGAAACCAGCCCACTACATTATGCCTTTCGGATCCTCCAGGGAACTTAAGAGACGTATATCACATTGAGGGACCACACAGAGAGCAGTACGCTGTGGATACATGTACCGTAGAAATAGTTCAGGCGGACTAGGAATTTGGTAGCCCTAATTGTTATAAAATATTCCTTTGCAGAAAAGGGAAAATAATACAATTTTAAGCATGATTGTAGTTCCACGTTTTCACTAAAGCGAAGAATGAAGCTATTCCACTTTCAAAGATTTCTAATAATTGTATCACCACCTCGCCAATTTTCTCTAGAATGCGTGCACGGGGTTTGGAAGCGCTTAGTGTGTAAATTAGAAAAAAAAAAGGTTATTTAATGCACTCGTTGACCTTTGGGTGTTAAAAAGCAAGTATTTTCAAATTTTTATAAGCGAACAATTTTAGTATGTGAATGTTCAGACACAGCACTTTACAAAAACTATTCCATTTCGTTACAGTTATTGGAATTTATAATATTCACTTAGCAAGTTGGAACAATATTTTTTTGAAAAAAAAAAAAAAAAAAAAAAAAAAAAGACTTATCGGCAATTTTATGAATATTAATCATTACTCTTTGTGGTGTGTAATTTGTAGTATTTATTGCCTTAGATAATATGGATTCTTTTTTACTTTGCAACAATACATTTTTAAGGGATGAAACGGTAGATAATTTGCAGTTGATCTAATGCAGTTGTACAAAGTAAGTAAAAAAGATTCACACTGTGACCTGGACCTTGAAAAATAATTATGTATTCTGGTTTTCTGATTGGTGGACATTTTTAATATTTGAAACCTCAGATAAGCTTATCGCACTTCGTGAAAATGCAATGCTTAGTTTTGTTACAGTTAGTGGCAAAATAAGTCCTCATTTAAGCTGATGGTTAAAAGGAGACAATTTAGCGTTCTAGCATGTGGCGCACACATTAAGTTTCAGTTAAAATGGGCAGAAATTTGAAGGGAGATTATTCGATTAAGAACACATCAAAGATCTCCCGTGGTTACCTCCCTTTGAAAATATCCTACACGCAGGGTAGGGATTAGTTTTTCTGTAATGGTTATAAAATTAATTCATTGACCATTATATGAACTAATCCATAGGGATATTTTAAAGACAAGAGGGGTTATAAACTTGAGCATGATTTTAAAGATTTTCCTTGGTTCTTTAGAGAGAGGGAGAGAGATAGGTAAAGAGAGAGATAGAGAGAGAGGGAGAGAGATAGGTAAAGAGAGAGATAGAGAGATAGGATGGGGGGAGAGTATGAGAGCTAGATGCGTTCACATAATAAAGGGATTGGAGAATTACCGTGCATGCATTCGTTCTTTGCGTGGTTCCCTCCTTTTGAAAGTATGGTGCATGCAGAGAAGGGGTTAGCGTTTCTTCTAGCTATATAAAAAACATAATTTATTGATTATTATGGGGGTAACCCATCGGACTAAAAAAAAAAAAAAAAAAGAAAGAAAAAGCAGAGATTATTATCGTTCTGGGTTATTTTACTGGGTTAGAGAGAGAGGGAGAGAGAGAGAGAGAGAGGGAGAGAAGAGATTTTTGTCACTAGCATTGAAATAGCTTAAGGTTATAATTTAAAGGGCAAAAGCTGGAGGGAAAATGAGGGGGGGGGGGGGGGACAAACAGACAGAGACAGGGGTATTTCATCATAGTTTGGTTCATGTTTCGAAGAATGAAATGCTCGCACATATAGTCTTTGAATCTCTCAACCCTTTACCCCTCCCATTTTTTGCTTTTTAAGTGTACATTTAACCCCCCGATCCCTTTTACCTTTTTAATCTATTACAAGTTTACATGCGATAAGAATGTTCCTACCCCTTTTTTCTTTTTACTACTTTACGAACATTAAAGGAATCCTACCAGTAAGAGTTTTTACACAGTAAAAACCAACAATATTTTTAGGACAACAACATTTAATAATTCATGCCATTTAGAAGTAAAGATGAGTGTGCATGACTGCTCACTGCAGCATCAAGTGCGCTTACCCAATACAAACAGTGGAATCAATTCTCCCGCGAGATGGTATCAACATTCAACAGCATCCAAACAGCGGAATCAATTCACCCGCTAGAAGCAACTAATACTCAACAGCCTGTGTACTTGTGAACTAATGCGCATCGTTCTAGAACGGAAGGAAAACAGTTCTCGCGAGTTACACCCCCTGCGGCGCCATCATCGAATCGAGCCCCAAACAAGAATCAATATCCATTTGTAATGTTCAATAACTGGTTACCGGTTGTAACAATGCCAGCGACTCGCTTGCATAACTGGATTTAAACAAATGCATCAGAACTGTAGATCTGCTTTCTATTATTTTCGATATTCTACCGACAGCTTCATCGATTTCATTGTACTTTCGTCTAGGGCTTGAAATGCCAGAGGAATTGTGTCGCAAACAGAGGTTGTTGAAATGAGTACTAAACAAAAGAGACCATCAATCTTTGCGTCTGAATTTTCTCCTTGTTCACACCTTTATTGTGAACACCATGTTTTTATCGACAATACAATTTTGTTTGTTAATTACAAAATCAGCAATAGAATCCCACATATTTTCATGTAGGATTTTTTTAAATGCAGAGATTAAAGATAATTAACAACAACAACAACAACAACAACAACAACAACAACAAAAACCCACAAACAAGCAAACAAACAAAAACAAAAATGAAAACAAAAACACACACAAATAACCCAAACAAAACAAACAAAAGAACATTATGGAACCATAGTAAGCAAACGCTAAGAGGACAGAAAAAAATTAGATAGGATTAAGACCCCACAGCTAAACAAAAAGCAAATCTGCATACATTAAATAATTTAAAAAAAGGAAATACACTGAGACTTTTGAAAAAATTCAATATTGGCGTGAAAAGTCCATGATGCAGCATAGTTACTGTCTAAAAATAAATTATATTCATGAAATCAATCCCCGTAGAAATTTCTCTCCAAAGTAACCTAATCCCTATTTTCTGCGTTTGAGGATCAGCCCTTTCCAAACGTCCCGTTTGTAAACAATCTAAACATGTAAGTACGCCTATTATAGTGCACACTCTTTAACCTGGGAGACTTAAAGGTAACCAAAGATTGCCAAGAAAACACGGACGTGTTATATTACACTTCCAACAATTACATAGAAACCTCAGAGACCCAGAGATAATCAAACATGTATTAAACAAATCAAACATGGAAGTATTATGGTGCACGCTCGCTAAGTTTTAAGGAATCTTCGGATACATAAAGCTTAAAGGTAACCAAAAATTACTTAGATAATTTAAATTAGTATCTATCACGGTGCATACTCTTTATATTTTAGAAACCTCTGAGACATGTAGATAATAATATATTACTTAAACAGCCAAAACATGGAGGTGCACACTCACTATTTGGGCGGGACCCAGAAGTATTATGGTGCACGCTCGCTAAGTTTTAAGGAATCTTCGGATACATAAAGCTTAAAGGTAACCAAAAATTACTTAGATAATTTAAATTAGTATCTATTACGGTGCATACTCTTTATTTTTGAGAAAACTCTGAGACATGTAGATAATAATATATTACTTAAACAGCCAAAACATGGAGGTGCACACTCACTATTTGGGCGGGACCCAGAAGTCCTGGTAGAGCCCCAGGCGGGCCGTCTCGCGGAACCTGGACCGGATGTCCACCATCTTCTGGCGGAAGCGGGACACGTAGTCCGGGAACGAGTCGGCCTGGCGGGGCGAGTGCACGATGACCACCTCCAGGGAGTGGTCGCGGTGCTTGGCCATCACAGGCAGCAGGCAGGGGGTCGCTATCAGGGAGGGTCAGTTGGTGGTATGGGTAGCACAGGATGGTACTACTGCTCGTGTTGTGCTTTGTGGTGGGATTTTAATGAATCTTCAGTTCATCAGTTTCATCGACTTCTAGATCTAGTATTTTGTGACGTTAGAGTAAAAAGGTTCTATGTCAATGTGAATGGTGAAGGCAGTTAGAACCTTGTTAATCTCAGGTGACGAATTTTGCTCCCAGTTGTGGGTACGGTGTGTAGTATGCATCAAAAGACTTCTCAGAGGGTCCGAAGTATCTATTTAGTTGTCCAGTTTTGTATCTAGCACGCTCTTATGCATCTATCAAAGCATGATTTTATGGCTTGAGTATCAGGCGAGGTCTAACACAGGACGCCTATGCCTCTAGTGTAGCCCCGGGGTAATTAATGCACAAACAGCTGTTCAATTAATCAGTTTAATCATTTTTCTAGTTGTTCAGATCCTTATCTAGCACAATATGCTGCATATACCAAGTGATCATTTTTCTGCAAAAGTTGAACTTGAACTTGGCAGTTGATGCTATCGGTTATTGAAGTAGTCGCTTCATTGGTCAGTTGTCCAGTTCTGTATATAGCACGAAGTGTCGCATTTATCAGGCGATCTTCTTGCTTGCTAAGTCATGATAGATCCAAATGCACAAACCATCCATCAAAACAATAGCTAGTTAATCTTTAAATTGATTGACGTCCCCTCGTCTAAGTCTAGACGTCCTGGATTTTATTCTTCCACTTAGATGTTGTTGACAGTGTCCGAACATGTTTTTTATTTTTTAAATATTGGAAGAATCTAAATCAACTTATTGCGTTTACTCAATAAAGGATCCACAGCAAAATACATTTTGAGGTGCCAGTAACCATACCGTTCTCGTAAGACGAACAATCTCCAAATGATGATAAAATGTCCTGTTGTTGCAAGACTCCATTACTGCCTTCTGTAAATAGACCAAGCACAAGTCTAAAGTCCTGTGAACATTTCTGCATAATATATTATATTTAAGTGATTATCGAACATTACTAGGGATAAATCTGGCTCAATATGAAGGGACAGGCAGGACACGCACTGTATTCGTTATTGTTTTTTTTCAATTTTCGTGACACTAGTTTCATGTGAAATACTTCCTTCTGTAAATAGACCAAGCACAAGTCTGAAATCTCGTATAGATTTCAGCATATATTTTAAGTGATAATCGAACACTACTAAGGATAAAACTGACTCAATGTGAAGGGACAGGCAGGGCACGCACTATTTTGGTCCTCAGTGTTGTTTTTAGGGACATTGGCTTGATGTGAAAATACACGTGAAGTATGTCAATGAAGAATCGCCTTTCGGGAAAGCGCCAAGTTTACTCTGTATAGAGACCAAATTTAATCATCTCGCATATTTTCACATATAGAAAAAGACAGAGACACTGAGAAACAGCTGTCTATCTTTGAACATTATAAGAAACACATAGTTCTAATTTTTTCTGAGAAAGTTTTTATCAACCGATTCACTTCTACTGACCATCTTAACACAACTCAAACACAACTCAAAACTTCGATGAAGGTCCAACTGGAAAAAAACGCACTTTACAGAATGCACTGGACTTAGATATTGGACGCGTTTTCCTGTCCACAATCTCAACAATGTAAAACGTCCAAAGAAATCTTCAAGCAGCTAGTCATCACTTTTAACGTTGTAACTACAGAACTTAAACTCTGACTCCTCTATCCCGCTTACATTAACAATCGCCTCTTTGCCCAGATATCTGTGTTCACACAGTGCCTGGTTATACCATCAACAGTAAGTATTTGTCTGTCTACAGAGTATTCCTGGCTACATAATGGACTCTCTCTTTCTCTCTCTCTCTCTCTCTTGAAGAACGTAAAATCAACACCCTCATGTAAGAGGGAGGGAGAGAGGAGTGGGGAGTGAGAGAGAGAGAGAGAGAGAGAGAGAGAGAGAGGGGGAGAGAGAGAGAGAGAGAGAGAGAGAGAGAGAGAGAGACCTCCCCCCCCCCCCCCCCCCCCCCCCTCTCTCTCCCTCCCGCTTACATGAGGGTGTTGATTTTACGTTCTTCAGGTTTCTTTTATCTTGGACGCTTAAAATAACATTGCTGCTGTTCTAGACACTTGATTTCTTGTCAAGTCTTATCTTTAATGTCAACACACACACAGTATGCAGTTTTATAGAAGCTTAGCTAGATGACTTAATGGCTAAAAACATGAACATTTTCTTTACTGTGTGTGCTAGAATCGTTTCGGGTTGAATTTTTTTAAAATTGGATCTGTTTACAGTAAAAATCTTCTCTATAGTTCTACAAAAATAAAATAAAGCTTGTGGCAGGTAAACTGTATCATTATTTTTTTTCTTGTAAATAAAAATCCCTGAAATATCACTGCGGTGTTGATAACGTGTATTGAATTTGACACTGTTGGTCTCACACTCACAAACACGACAAAGGCACGTAAAAAACATTCAGTACCGCGTCTCCCGCCACAGGTTTCCATTTCGGATATTGTCGCTATAATTGACAGATCAACTTCCCTAGATTGACACTGGCACGAGAATATCATCGCGATCCTCTGTCTTTTGTTTTGTATATGTCGCATATTTGATTCTGTAACGGTTCAAGAAATTGCGAGAAAGATTTTTTAAACATCAAAGAATTATTATTATTATTATATTATTATTATTATCATTATTATGTTCAAGGATTAAGTTTGGGTCCCTTATCTGTTTTGTACAAAACAACTTTTGATATATATTCGTAGACAGAAAATTCAAAATGTATGCTTGTGTGCCAGAAAAATCTTTGAAATTATTATTATTAGTAGCATTTTTATTGATTAAAACTAAAAGAGAAAAAAAATCCGATCCTTCTACAGGGCATACAATAAACAATATAAGGAACACATTTTTTTCTTAAACTAATACTTTTTTATTTAAAGAAAAAAAAAAGGTTGGTTTTAAAGAGAATCTCCTCATTCACTTGAGTTAGTTAATATTTCAGTCTGAGGTATAATGCGCCACACCCGTTTCTAATTGCTTCATGAAAAGACTAAAATATATTCTTAAGTCCATACGATTCTGCAACTATCTGTCAATGGCGATAAAGCATAAATGAGTTTATCAATGATTTATGGTTTTCAATTGTACTGTTTCTGTTACCTAATGACGGTATTGTTTTAAAACTTTTTAACGTGTGTAAAAGCAGTCTTAAAGCATTGAAAATCTAGATAAGCAAAAGGTACGCCATTATATTCTGTGTTGAATTCCGTGAGACATACCTAAAACACAATAGATAGTAAGATTATATTGCATGCAGTTTTATGCAGCTCTAAACCAAAAATATCACGAAATATCAATAAGAGCTTCAGACGGTGGAACTATCAATTAACGCTTATTTTCTAGCATTGACTATGTGAGTTCAATAAAATCGGCACCAGTTTTCAGTCAAGCACTTCTCTAAACATCATTATCCTGACACGGAAGCTGCACAGTTTCTGTAGTTTATCATGTCTGCACCAGCGCACGAGTTTGTCAACTGATCGGAAACGATCTTTAAAATCGAACTCTAATCGAAGTGATCACAGTATTGAAAGGCCACAGACTCGCTTCGATGTAAGAGTGAAATATTCCTACAACAACCGCTAGCAATGTTTGCACTTCAGCCGCGCTTCTTTCTTCTGCTGTTTGTAGCGCATAAAAAAAAAGAAAAGAAAAAAACAACAACAACGCTCTGAATCTACACGAAAATCTTTTTAAACAGATGTTAAGTTTTTGTTCTTGTTGAAAAGACCTCAGAAAAGACTCTATCTCTTTCAAAGACAGAGTTTAAAGAAACCTTAGCTTAAAACTTGACGTGTACACAATGCTCAACTAAAAAAGATTAAACTTAGACTTATCATGGTCAAGATTTCAGGAGAATTATCCATTCCACTTCGCAAAAAACAAACAAGCATGATTGAACAAATGAGAATTCCGCCAAATATGGGTCAAACAGCGAGAAAACGAAGCAATCGGCAAGGACGTGAATAGGTTTTCTATACAGTGTTCTATTTCACTTCATAAAATTTCAACTAAAAAATTAATGTACTGTTCGGTCGAATATGGGTCAAACAGCGAGAAAACAAAGCACTCGTTTAGACAAGGACATTAATAATTTTTCTACACATCATTCTATTTTTACTTCACAAAATATCAACTAAAAATGTACTGTTTTGTCGAATTGGATGAAAACAGCAAGACGTTGAAGCAGCCGCTTAGAAAATCCATTTACCCACTAGAGGAAATACTGACTGGAACAGGAGGAACACTGTGCTGGTTTAGCCTGATTGGCTTACACCACAAATCGACTAATTTACTCGAGTGGTACCGGTAGATACTATTGACTGGAGATTGGAATCTCGACCTACAAGGCCAATCAGCGTGTTGACACTAGCGGCACTGCAAACCTCCCCGTCTGACACTACCGTAACAAAACCCCCGCGATACCAGTGGATCTACAAGTGGAACAAATACACTTGTTCTACTTGTTCTATTACTTGTTCTGTACAATTTGTAGACTGCTTGTACTGTCGTAACGAGTGGGTTTTAGAGCTGCCAACCTCACCAGCAATCAAAGTGTAAATTTAAAAAATGAATAAATTGGAATAAAGAAGGCATATGAATACGCTTTTTTGCATACGGTTTGTACTTCTAGAATGGAGGCCTCAGCGGGAGAACTTTTGCTATTGTTCAGTCATTAGCCATTCTGGTGCGAGTGCATACCCGCACACGTACACACATACATACACACACATACGGCGATTTTTTAAATAAGATAAATTACATAATTTCTTTACTTGATTTCTTCCACTAATAACTATTTTCTCCTTGTGCCCCACATTATATCCTGCGCAGTTATAGGTTTCGTTTTTAAAAAATGTGTTTCGAAGAAATCACCCCCCCCCACTCCCCTGTATCGCAGATTCAGTATCTTGGCTTCTTTTTATAAGCTCAAAATACAAAAGAATCGCATATAGAGTTTGCATTAGTTTGAAATGAGATCCTTTTTCCAACTGAAGCCATTGTAAAAGAGGGAGGCTTAAACATTTCATTTCAATTGTTCCATTGAATTGTTCGCCTTCATTTGAAAAAATAGAAGAAAAAATAAATAAAAAAGGAAATAAACATGAGGAAACAGTAAAACAAAAACTTGTTCTTGTAAATCGACACAAAGGAATTGTCCCCACCAGCCTAGGGCTACACTCAAACAGTGATTGAGAGGCACTTAAAACATTTTTTACAAGGCTTTCATGATAATTTGAAATGTCCTCGTGTTCTCTAATTGCTTCTTGCGAGCGAGAGAATAAACCACACTTTGCGCTGTCGTTAGTGCCATAACTCTACAATGATCTGCTGAGGAACAGTTCAGACGCAAGATCGACAGTGGTGATCGTAGATCGATTTTGATCGCTTTTTCTCCTTTCAACCAAAACCATCGATTTCAGACCTACACACAATGGACCTTTAAACTCTGGATATTAACGTTTTAATTATTATTGATTTCAATGAAGACGAAATTGTTCTAAAGAAGTGTCTCTGTCCCTAACAACGTTAATTGCAGTAAAATTACTTTGCTATTTCTCTATGATATCATTCGTTAAAAACGTATAAATTTCGCTTTTAATGGCAGAAAAAACCAAGGCACATAAAAAAAAAGCAAAAAATAGACTCCTGACTAAGTTTGCTTTCTGTTGTTAATAACTACCCTTAACCGCGAGTCTAAGTTTGTAGCTCCATTGTACTTACTTCACTAATCTACCTTACTACTTGTGAGTTTCTTTGGCACTTTCCAAAGTTCTGAGGCAGACTAGCAATCAGAGCTGGTAGATCCCAACAGCTTTTTAAAAATACTTTAATGCTGCTCTGTGTGATTTTATAAACTTGATGCACAATAATTCTACATTAACATTTATAGCTAACCTGCAAAGAAAGCGTATTTGTACAGATTTTTTCCTACACAGTTTTGCGTACAATTGAACACGTTGATCACATGTTGGGTTGGCAACTGTGTTTAATCTCGTAAATACGATTGATTTACAGATATTATAGGTATTGGCTTAAATGTTACAACTTCGTTACAGTTCCTATTTCCTTCAAATCGTATGTTACTGCACCGGCACAAAACTAATTGATGTGGAATTCCAGAAAGCAGTTGCAGAAAGCAGGTGCGAAACAAGAACCTAACGTTTTGAAGTGATAACAAACTTATCGTATTCGGTGCGACCGCCGCGCATTGAAGAAAGGAAGCCCTCTTACTAAAACTTGCAATATAAAACAGATAAAAAAGACAATAACTATGAACTTCTTGATATTTTGTAAATTTTGGTGCATGTCCTTCAAATGTTTGCCATCGTTAGTTTAGGAAATGAAGCACATCACTCTATACTAAAACAGATTAGGTGTGAAAGTCTTGATATTTTGTAAATCAATAATTTAGAATATGATGCACAGTAACGTTTTCTTCATTGAAAATAAGCATAACAATCTTGATATTTCTGTGATTCTTGTAAATCCTGTCGAATTTTCTCATTACTAATTTAGAGCACGAGTCACATCAGCGTATACTAAACTTCTTGTTTGGCGATCACTGCCCATAGTGCTTGGACATTTGCTCTACAATGTAGGTCGCTAGACCAGCAGGTGTTTCTGAAGAAAGTTAATATTCCACAGGACCACTATCAGTGGCAATACTGGTTGACTCTGCATGCCGCAATAATCCTCTCAGCCCCCTCTCCAATTGTCTGCTGTATCGGTCTGGATCTATCAGGGGCCAAATCGGGCCAGATCTATCAAGGGCCACAACCAATAACGTTTGGCTTCCTATCTCAGGGCCGACAACCGTGGGGCTCCCCAGCGACGCAAAGATGTCGGCTCTACAGAGCTGCCAATACGCCTAGCCATCAAAGTGTTTATTATTGTGGCAAAAAGTGTTAGAAAATGCGTACAAATACGTTATTTTGGCACGAGATTGTCAGCTGTGGGTCATTCAGTAGACGTTGTGCACTGACAGAGAGAGAGAGAGAGAGAGAGAGAGAGAGAGAGAGAGAGAGAGAGAGAGAGAGAGAGAGAGAGAGAGAGAGAGAGAGA
>RQTK01000212.1:151606-169481 GCA_003991915.1 Elysia chlorotica | reverse complement strand
GCTACCCACCTTAGTCTGTCCGCGCCTCTCTGTCTCTTCACCTCTGTCTGTCTCTCTGTCTATCTGTCTGGCTCTCTCGTTCGCTCCCTTTCTGCCTCTCAAAATCCCTCACTGCTTTTGACTCTTTCCACCTCTCTCAAACCACCTCTTTCCCTCTCTGTCTCTCCCATCCTCCCTCTCTTCCCCCTCTCTTTGCTTCCCCCTATATCGCTCTCTCTCTCTCTCCTCTACTGTAAAACTAGCCATATCTACAGTCACCATCAATATATCTCTGAAGAGATCAATACTGCCGAAGCCTACATGATTGGTACGCCTACTGGTCCTGGCCTTTGTTGAACTGATCTACAGGTAGCTGGCACTGGTTGGGGTGGGGTTTTAGTGTCAACATTATAGTGTTCTAATTAGGAAGGATTTAGGTTGATGTTTGTAGCCGACATTCACGGCGGCTGATACAATAAAAAAGAGAATATTTCACTCGTAAGTATTTTTTTGTCTCTGACTTTTTCTATATCCTCTCTCTCTCAATCGAAGTTTCTTTTTTGTCTGTCTGTCTTTTCCTCTCTCCCCCCTCTCTCTCTCTCTCTCTCTCTCTCTCTCTCTCTCTCTCTCTCTCTCTCTCTCTCAATCTTTATAATTATTTCTATGTGTCTATTCCTCCCATTACTATCTCGATAGTTTTATGTACCTCTAAAGCTCATTTGCGGGATCAATGTCTTGTCTCTCTTTCAATTTCCATTCTATGAATTGCTGCATTTGTCTTCATAATATAATACTTGTCTCAAATTATGTATCTCATCTCTATCTCTCTGTCCTAAAGAGACTCTAACTATGATTTGGCTCTTCCTATCTCTCTCTCTCCCCCTATCTCTCCATTATACATCCCCCTCTCTCTCCTCTCCTCTATCCTCTCTCCCCCTATCTCTCCATTATACATCCCCCCCTCCCCTCCACACCTGTTCCTCTACACCCCAACTATCTAAGCTTAATGAATTACGCCCCGCTACAGTGGAGTAAGCACCGTTTCTTGTTCGTTTTGTTAAGTCAACAAGCGAACAAGTGCAGAGCCCTGCCCTCTCTACACACCTACTGACCAATCTTTAATGGGCACTAATCGCAGCCATTATTTTTTCAACCAACGTTGACCAACGGTCAAGGAACCAACAAACCATGAACTGTGCCTTTAACGGCTTCTAAACCAAACCCATGAGCGCACAATGAAAGAATTCGTCACGCGATAAACCTAATGAACAAACTATGCCTTCGACGATTATGAGATTTGTTTTGCCCGGAGCTTACAACAAAGTACTCTGTGGAAAATAGGGTTGTACATTCTAGTGCCTTTATTTCGATCGCCATGTTTGTATAGTCATCAAATATTATAAATACATGCACTTGGTTATTACACGGAAACCTTTTGAACCATTGAGCGTTTTGTCTATCTACAGTAATCACAGCATCGTAACTGCCAGCAATAGTATTGTCGGCTTATGTTTTGATTACGCGCTCAAAGTGGTAGTGACTCACGTGACTGTCTTGTTTTCCTCTAATGTTTCCATTCTTTATGTAGGATTTTTTTGGAAAACTTAAAAAAGCATTAAATTAACCAAAGACCAATCAAACCATAGATGTGTTCATGCCTGGGATGCAGATCGGCCTTGTCAAGCCAAACCCGAAGATTAGTGACGTCTAAAATTCGATCAATTTGAAGTGCTATATTAGCGGTAGGACTGTTTATTCTTTATATTCTTTATACAGTGTAAGAGAAATCCCTTGATCGCAAAATGTTTTATGAACTTAAAAAAAAAAAAGATATAACTTTTAAGTCCTCTATATTTAACGAAGTACCCTGTGAAAAATCGTGGCGGTGTGTGTGTGGGTAGTGCCTTTTCTTCGACCGCCATGTTTGTATAGTCATTAAATATTATAAATACATGCACTTCGATATTACACGGAAACCTTTTGAACCATCGAGAGTTTTGTCTATGCACCATTATCGCAGCATCATAAACTCTGCCAGTAATATTATTGTCGACTTATGTTTTGATTACGCGCTCAAAGTGGTCGTGTCTCAAGTGTTGTCTTGCTTTCCTTTAAGGTTTCCATTTTTTTATGTAGGATTTTTGGGAAACCTTAAAGAACAATATATTAACCCAAGACCAATCAAACCATAGATTTCATCATTTCTGGGATGCAGATCGGCCTTGTCAAGCCAAACTCGAAGATTAGTGATGTCTAAAATTCGATCAATTTGAAGTGCTTTAATATTAGCGGAAGGGCTTTTATTCTTTATATTCTTCAAAGAGTGTAAGAGAAATCTCTTGATCAAAAATGTTTTAATAAGATCTGGTTTTAAATGCATTATATTTCACGAAATACGCTATGAAATATCGTGGTGGTGTGGGTGGAATATCTGAAAGGATTCAAAACTCAGACCTTTTGCTGGCCATGAGAGAGCTCTAGCCGATTGAGCAGTTGGCGCAACTATTAAGGAGAGATAGCCGAACGATGCTAAGGTTGCATAATAGGGAAAAAACGCGAACGTTTTCTATACTATTGCTTATTTTCAGTTCTTGGTTTTGATAATCTAGGTTCTTCACTCAGACCAACTATGTAATCTTACAACATACACAATATTGAGTGAAAAAGACGACAAGATCACGGATAAGCTGAAAAAATAAACCAAACACTTTCTGAATAACTACGAATTTATAAGCACTTCCCTTACATTTCCTTCAGCTCTCCAGTAAAAATCCTCACCCGACATAGAAAAGAGATAATTATATTGTATAATTGTGAGTTATATTTAATTTTACGCTTCTAAAAGCCTTGTCAACGTTTGACTGTATCAGCGTAGGCTATAGTTTTACTTTGTCTCTTTTTTCGCTCTGCTAAACCAAACTGAGGCTACAATATGTTGACACAAATCTGATATTACGTCAAAACCAATTTATTTTTTTAAAAGTTATCTTTACTAAAAAAAAAGTGTCTGAGTCATAGATTAAGCCCTACTAATGAAAGTATATTTTCTCTACTTCTCTTTGGAATAATCAAACTTATATCGTCTTACTTCTTTTTCCTCTGGTAGACACAGTGAAAGATTTCAGTCACACAAGGTCCATGCTAAGAAAAGGCATTATTTGCGAGACCTCACTCAGAACAAGATCTAGATCGACCCGGTACAATAATATCATGATGTAATTTATCAGGCGCCATGTTTTGATCCATGGCTTTGAACTGACTGCCCATGTTATCACCTGAAGCTCTAGATCTAGACCAAGTGAGCAACACGAGAGCAAGACATCTCAAGTAAACTACACGTTTTTGTCAGGTGTAGATCAGGACTAGATATTTAACGGACATTTAAAACGTTGAACTTGTCAAGTTTTGTGTCTTCATTGACTCGCCAAAGTAAACAAGTTTAACCTACATGAACAAGGCAATAATATGGCTTTCTTTTTTTTTAAAACTACCGGTTGTATGAAATGAATAGATTCATTAACATATCAATGGTTAAAGGGCACGTTCGATTTGACTTTTAAATG
The DNA here is from genome assembly GCA_003991915.1 of Elysia chlorotica. Lineage (NCBI taxonomy): Eukaryota > Metazoa > Mollusca > Gastropoda > Plakobranchidae > Elysia > Elysia chlorotica. The sequence goes on along the minus strand of RQTK01000212.1, from coordinate 165,939 downwards.
AAAGATAAACACACAAACACGCATGTACAAAAATATCAATCCATTATTTATTTTTTGACTTGAGGTTCAGGGCATTTCTTAAATTTCTTTCGCTGTCTGAAATATTGGTGTAATTTTCTGACCCCTTCACCCCATCCCCTCCACCTCCCCGCCCACCATAAATCCGGCAGAAGAATTAATCTGAAAAAAAAAAGAAAGTAAATAGTATAAGAAAAGCAAGAGCTAACATTTCGCTGCCGCTTTGGGGGTCCATTCAATGTGGGTGTCTGATTTACGATTTCAGTGCAGGTGAAAAGTGGAAAGTGAAAGGGCAATCGGTCTGTATTATCCACCATGAACCTGGCAAAAACTATTCACTAAATGGACTAGCCAATCTATTCTCACGGTGATCTATATATCTTGGACCAGTCAATTTATTCAAACGGTGATCTATATATCTTGGACCAGTCAATTTATTCAAACGGTGATCTATTCGTTTGAATGGACCAGATGTTTTTTTTAGGAGAGAGGACAAAACTAGTGATAAATATAAAGTGCCTAGTTGACATAAAGGTTGCCTTTGAAGGCTCGGTCCTTTTTTTTAAATAAGCAAATACGAGTATTAATACATTCATCAACTCAATGGCAAGTGCGACTGTGTGAAAGTTATGAAAATTGCCTCGTATAACCGCTAGACTAAGTTTAAGAACGATTAGAATAACTAATTATAGGACCTACTTTTATTAAACCGCAATAATTTTTTCCTCCATTTTGAGGTCATACTTAGAACATAATTAAATCTCTTAGTGCAATTGTCTCTCTCATTTCGTCTGACGCTATTCTTTTCTTATAAATCTTGCCCTCGCTATCGAGATATCAGTTTTCGCCCCACTCACTCTGTCTGTCTGTCTGCCTGTTTATTTGCCTCTCCATCTCTCTCAAATCTCTTTCTCTCACTCCCTCTCTCTTTCTAGTTTTCTACATGTCTGTTTGTCTCTCTCTTTCGCTCTTTAAATCAACTTGGTATTTTTCTCCTTTCTATCCTTCAATCCTTTTTGTTTTTCTCTCCCTATTTCAGGGTATTATAACAAAAAGCACATGAACGTCATGCATAAGGTGGCATAGACACTCCCCAAAACAATGATAATTAAGGTCTAAACTTTTTAAAAATTTTTTTTGTTTTTCGAATCGAGGCGCTTACCATTAGAAAATACAGTGGATTCGGAACGTTCACAAAACTATTTAATTAGACTTTAACTGCACCCCTTGGTTTCATGATTTTACATCATCACTATTGGCCTTACGAATTACATCAAATTTTGTAACCTGACTAGCCACCACAAATTTCGCGACCTGACGAATTACATTAAAACTAGTGGCCTCACGAATGACACCAAAACTAGTGGCTTCACGAATTACACCAAAACTAGTGGCCTCAAGAATGACACCAAAACTAGTGGCCTCACGAATGACATCAAAACTAGTGGCTTCAGGTATAACATCAAAACTAGTGGCTTCACGTATATTATCAAAACTAGTGGCCTCACAAATTACATCAAAACTAGTGGTCTCACGAATGACATAAAAAATAGTGGCTTCAAGAATTACATCAAAACTAGTGGCTTCACGAATGACATCAAAACTAGTGGCCTCACGAATGACATCAAAACTAACGGCCTCACGAATGACATAAAAACTAGTGTCCTCACAAATTACATCAAAACTCGTGGCTCCACGAATTACATCAAAATAGTGGCTTCACAAATTACATCGAATCTAGTGGCCTCGAGAATTACACCAGGCTTATTTTTCTTACTTGTAAAAAAATCATGAATAGACAGGCTAGCAGGTGTCACGTCCGAAAAGTTTATACGTTCATACATCCTAAATTTTCGTTCTAAACTACGTATGTCCTCGGGAGCCAAAAGATAAACCCTGAGCTAAGATACAGAACTCATGAGCGGGCACGAATCTAAACCATTCCAAACACAAATTGAAGCACGGAAAAAAATTGGTTTCGATGTTCCACATGAGTGATCTGAAACGAACTTTTCTATCGTTCTCAATGGAAGGTATTTAAACTGTGCAAAGCAGTATCATGTTTCTCTACAATTCGAGAGTTAACTTTAATTATCCTGGTTTTTATTTCTCGCCCCTGAAACTCTCTAACATGAAGTGTAGAAAAAACTCTTCTGATGTTGGAAGTCCGCACATAGGCTATCAAGAGCTAGAGCAAATTTCCCACTCCGAGGTGTGGAGTGTTGGTAAACGACGGGAAGTCTCGGCGTCACTGAACGGTCGGTGCAGTCTGATAAACCTAGGGTACCACAGAAAGTGTTCAATAGCGATAATCTTTCTGAAACTACTGAAGCGGGCGGGTAGTGGCTAATGGGGGAGTCTCGATGTCACTGAACGGTATAGTAGCACAAAAAGTGTTCAATGGCGATAATCTTTCTGTTTTGACTGCTGCAGCAGACGGGTAGTGGCTGATGGGGAGTTCTCGTGTCACTGAACGTTACGGTACCTCGGAAAGTGTTCAATACTGATAATCTTTCTTGTTTAACTACTGCAGCACAGGCGAGTAGGAGAGGGGGAAGGGAATAATATTTGTGGGTAGCGAAAGGTCATTCTGTACACTTTAGAAGCAGTGCACCTCTCTACCTCTCTTTTTAAATAATGTATTTTTTTTCTTTTGGGGGTGCGCGTGGTTAGAGTCTCTCTCTCTCTCTCTCTCTCTCTCTCTCTCTCTCTCTCTCTCTCTCTCTCACCCCGAACCTTCAGTCACATATTTTTCACTGTTTAAAAAATACATTTCCACTTTACTTGTGTTATTATTGTTATTGTTACCTGCACAAAATCACTGTTTATCACCGTTCGTATGTCTTTTTGAGATATCGGCGACATCGCAACCCATATTCGTCTTTTCTCATGGTAAAATTTGACATGTATGCTACAATGGAATACATTTATGATGACATAGTGAATTTGCATTTTTCATTTACTTGTCATCTCATTTTTCCTAACATTAAAAAGGGACATCAAAGCTCAGTGCTCAGAGCACCAAATACCAACACGAAGGTGCGACGATCGAAACATGTTCAGCTCTCTTGGCAAGGTATCGGATAGCATAGATCTACGTAGTCCTGGCCTGCACGTGATAAATACTATGGATGAAGGACTGGAAGTCATCACAGTAATTTATATAACAATAAAACCAAACCCGTGACTGGTCCAAACTGCTCTATTTGAATGGGAGTCCAACGAGCAAGGAGCCAACATTCTTGCAATGGACGTGCCGTCTTAACCATCAAGGTTCCGACACACCAAGGGTCATATTTGTATTACGACTTGTCTTAATATATAAGACTAAGAAGGCTTACGACGAGTCGAAAGCTACTTGCTGTACTTATGACTTTTAACAAAAAATAACAACAGCACAAAAGGAAAACATTTTTGCACACAACAGGTAAACTTGATCTAGTTATTTCCAACTGTATCATAGTTAGTTTAATAATGATTGGCAAGCAGTATTTTTGGTCAGCCAATTAGCCTACTAGCCTAAAAACTGTCGCAACAGTGCCTGGTAGTTTGATGATATAGGTCTCTTTGGCGCTAAATGCAAATGTTTGTTTATTTCGGTAACGATGGGGCTAGACTGTCGGTTTTCAACGTAGGGGATGCGGGTTTGAGCCCCGCTCTGACAGCTACGCTTTCCCTACTGGTTATGTCAGTGTCAGGCCGAATCTGAAGAACATCGCTCGGGGGTCACGTCTGCGAGGTAGCCCAGGTGTTGTCGTCGACCATCAAGAAACCAACATTTACAATTAACCCTGCCTGTTTCTCTCGGAAAACGTCACCATTTCCGCCATAGCGTATGTGACTCACCTTTTCCAGTTTATCTGGCTCATAACCCAGGGTCGGCGCGAAATTTGTTTGTGGGATTTCGTTCCCTTCTGGTTAGGTCAGTGTCAGTATAATATGACAGGTTGGGACAGGATACAAGATATTCCAGCACTGTCTCTATGTGGCGGCGAATATTATTGTCAGACGTTATTCTTGGGGCCCTTCGACAATATTAACTAGCTGATGACGTTGGATGTAAAGAAATCAACCAACCAACAAACCAACCAATACATCAACCAACACACCAACCAGCATATCAACCAACAAACTAACCAATTGTACCAATTAACCAAACCACCCAACCCATGACTCACCTGAGGGCAGACATAAATGGCATCGTCTGCCTCCGCTGGTTCTGCATCAGCTTGAGACGGAGCATGCGCGAACTGAACAGCTGCATAAACGGCTTGCCTGAGCCACTTCCGCTTCCATCGTCACTTCCGCCCCGACTTGCGCAGTCCCTAGCGGAGCTTGCTGAGGCGTAGCCCCGCCCATACTGGTTGTGGTGCGAGTAGCGCAAGGGCAAAGGTGAAGGACACGGGTCGCTGTAGTGCCTTTGCAGAATGACCTCTGGCGGGGTGAAGGGTTCCCGGGTGAAGGTCGAACTAGAACGTCTCTCGGACTGGCTCGTGTGGAGTCTTTGTTGGTACTGAATGTTGTTGTTATTATTGTTGCTGTGGCCAGCAAAGCTGCCGCTACTGCTTCTGCTAGTTTTGATGGTGCCGATGTTGTTGTTGTTGTTATTATTGTTGCTGATAGTGCTGTTGCGGCTGTTGTTGCGGGCCACTGTCACGGAGTCCAGCCTCGGAGGGCGGTACGGAGAGATACGTGCAGACATTATCCACCAAGTTCAAGGTCGGTTTAAGCTCTAGGCGAGGTCGCCATGACAGGTATGACCCCATTAACTTAGAGATAGATTTGACGGCTAGTCAGTAGAACCAATCATTTGTTGATGATTGCTACATGTTCCTCCAAATGTTGATGGGCAAACATGTTTTTATTGTCATTTCATTGAGAAAGGCTTGACCCACTTTTCACATTAGCTTATTATTATTGTGAAGCTAACAAGGACAGATAAACCATGGGTAATCATGGCTAAAAATATTGTCCACATGTCTTTCTAAATTTGATGGCACAGCATGGTTTAGTTGTCTCCATCACTTCATTATGAATTTTAATATTTTAAGCACTAACTATTTATGCCGAAAAAAACAACAACAAAACAAACAATAAAAAACCCAACAATAAAGTGTGTAAATAAAGAATAAACGACTCTATCAGTCCACCATTAAGTATGAAATCAGAGCATGGCTTGATTAAAACCCTTTCAATACAATAAACACACAGAGTCTTAAAGAATTTGTTTTTACAAAATCACAATTGCGGAACACACTGTTTAGAGCAAACCATTCACGACCATAACAAAAGCTACGACTCCTAACACTATTTAGATTAAATTCCACACTTAGAGTTACCGGACCCCTACAAATTAGTATTCTGTACTTCCTTTTATCTTAGTGTTGCGGAGCATATACACCAATGCCTTAATATAAAAGATTCACTGTAATTTTAATTGTGTTAGAAAAGTCACAATTGTGAAAACTTGGGATTCGACTAAAACATAGATAATCAAACTTAATGCTTAGATTGTAGATGCATTTTGCTGTGTATGAATCGATAGCGACCCGCAGCAAATTGAGTAGCCTGTACTTTTTTTTTCCAATTCCCGCTGATACGGCCCTAATTCCCAGATGCGTGGCCCACGCCACTGTTCAAGAGTGGACTAGCACGAGTGTTTTTTAATCCGCCCTCCACACAACCTGTCAATACGTGGTTTTATCACATTCCATGTTATCTACGCTATTTATCAAATACATAGGCAGCAAAATTATCTGAGAGTGCTGGTTTGCTTTTTTGATACGTTGGAATGATTAAAAAAATTGTTATTATTTTTTTTCTCACGTTTGGAAACATTGCAGTAATGTTTTATTATAGAGATTGATTTATTTTAAATTGGCACTAAAGACTGACCTCTATCGCTATGACAATAAAACTTTTTGTCGCAAAAAGCATGACAATTTCATTTAAGCCAAATTTGAAAAGATTATACTGATGCCCATCCCTGTACGGTGTCAATGATATGCGAATGTGATTTCCCTAAGACTTATGTCATATGTTTGGGAGACATGAGCTACTCTTTTGGCGTTAACTAGCTCACCACGGGAACAAATTCGCAGGAGAGTAAGTACAGCTAAACGTTTCTACAATTGAACCACCCACAGAGATCTTCTAGTGCGCAATAGTAAACAATATTTTACTGAAAATTGACACTATGGCGTTATAGCTTGCTCAACATTACTTTTCTTTTTCAATAAAGTGGAATACCTCTAGGTCAAATCAGTTTCATTATACCCTATGTTTTCCGAACAAAGAAATGTTTGGATTTCAATTTTAATTGACATTGTTTTCAAAACTTTAAAAAAAATGGAACATGTATCTTCCGTGAATTGCACTAGATCCTAACAATAGTAAGGTATCCGTCGCAAACAGAATATAAACAACATTTGTCATGCGGTGCATTGTAATTTGAAGACACTTTGGCCTTGGTGACGTCTAAAAACACACATACACACCTTATATGTCCTTATATGTCAGAGCCGAATTCTAAAACACAAGCTGCACATACGTGTAAATCGGAAAAACGTAAAAAGTAGATCACACAGGTACAAACAAAGAATGGAACTCTTTGTAGCTATGGTTACAATGTCAAGCTCAAAACGAGAGCAGAGAAAAGAAGTTCTAAAACAATCAATGGCCCCACATTAGTCTACCTCCGGCAATATCTTCAATCTTCAGATTGCTAGAAGGCTAGATTTTTTAACCGGCTCCATTCTTTCTCTGTTTATTTTGGGCCATATTTCTATCTTTACAAGTGCAATGGTTTTGGTGTATTTTTATTTCAAAGGTGAACGATTGAGCTGTTGGTTTTTATTGTGCCCACGAACTGTCTTGTAAATCAAAAACTTGGCATTCTCTTTATTAAAGACAGTTTGTAGAGCTTAGAAGAATATGTATAGCCAGTCAAATCAGGCAGGAAATGGTCCCACCCATTCATCGCATTATCAGTGAAAAACAAATTATTTGACTTGTACGTATACGTGCTCCTCAAGTGGCAATAAACTTCACGGACCATTACACATGAACAAGCCTTCAACTCTTGATCGTCGAAACTAAATCCAACATGAACGAAACAGCTGTTCTACTTGTTACACTGATTCATAAAACACTTGAAAAGGAAACTTGAAACTCGTTGAGCAGAATGTCATCGAAGCGGTTCCTCTTATTTATGACATCAAAGGTTTTTAATGTTCAGAAAATGTTACTATCACTTCTCCTTTCATATAGATTCCAGGCCCATTGTATAGAGCAATAAATATTTGAAGTTAACAAAAGTAACGATTTCTTTTCATCTATCTCTGTCATCAAAATGTCCCTTGGTGCATCGTAGCGAAAAGAAAATTTAAGACCTAAGCTAAATCTGGATCTAGAAGAATTATGCTCCATTAATTTGAAAGGCTAACATAATAAGTATAGCTTGCTCTTATATAATATTTTTAATGGAAGCCCAATGAAAGTATTGAAAGATAAGGGAATAAAGGCTAGTAACCGGCCAGATCTAGATCTATATCTAGCGGTAGTAAGCACAACCATGACGTAGCTTACGACGCGTCGTACGCCTTCTTATTCTTATATTGTTACAACGCGCCGTAGACTACGTAATGTTTGTGGTTACTACCCTAGATCTATAAACAGCAAGCACAAAAAACTACCGGTATTTTGTCCCGTATCAGTGTGAAGTTGCTGAAGCAAATTTTGCAATGATTGAAGCGAGATTACGTCCTAACCAGTTATCTCAGCTTGTTGCCCTGAGACCCTATTCGCCGACAACTGGCAGATAACACCTCGTCCGTTCGTTATCTCAAAGGTTCGCACCTTAATTGACCCGATTCATGCAATTTTCCAGTGCAAGTAAGTTCATTATTTTTGTCTGCATAATACAAACAATGGACTCCGGGGAGGGACCTTGAGCTTTGAGTGTTATCATGCATTACTTGTGCAATAGGCATTACTATTTTTACTGATAGTGAATTGTTCGACGCTGGGATCTTAAATATTGATTTAAGCTTCAAGCTGTCTTTGTTGATGTCTTTTCTAAATCCCCATACTGTAGTCTTTGGTTCTTAAAATATCCAAGCCTAAATATTCCTTTACGTGATTACTCTACTTTATCATGAGCTTTTCTAGTTTTCTCTTTGTGTGTGTGTGTGTGTGTGTGTGTGTGTGTGTGTGATATTGGTAACCCATCGATTATAAACAAAGTTCTCTGCTGTAATAACAGTGAGTTATCTTCATATTAGAGCGATGAAAACTCCAGTACTTCTAAGGTAGTACCAGTCTCTGGTGATACTAAATTTTCTGTTTGCATCCCAGAATATTATTTAGTATATCGCTCTGGGGTCCCGTCTGCGATATAGCCTAGTTGATGTCGACGAAATTGAAAAACCAACCGTTATCGTTATCCCTGGCCTAGCAGATTGTCACATTTCTTCACCGTAGACTCAAACCAAATAGGCTGAACCATTTACCAGAATATTGTTGTGGTTCTATTTAGCAGACTTTCACCAAACCGGTTCAATCATTAATTTACCAATATATCGTTGCGACAATTACTCGTTTTTCGTGTACAATCGCCACGGAGCTACTGATTCATTATATCTAAACCAAAACCGGTTGAGTTGTTTGCACAGTCCTTCTTCATGGTTCTATTCATATAACCAAACAGGTTGCACCCTTTCACCAGTTTATTGTCCCGGTCCTATTAATATTTTAAAGTAGACTTTAACAAAACCAGTTGAGCCCCGGAACAATTTTAACGTCATGTACTCTTAATTTAACCAATTTAACTTGAAAACTAGTCTATCGAACACGAAACAAAACAAATTCAATTTCTTAACAAGTTTATCGTCTTTTTTCATGAAACTTCGAAATTATGTCGCACACTGAAGTCTCCTTGTCGCCGAGTTATCGTAGGCCTGTGACCAAAAACATACTATTCTGAACCTATCGGAACGTTTCATAACCACAGTAACTGTTGATCAGTATCCCCATCTATTTGTTTGCCTTATCAAAATACTTCCAAAGGGTAACGGTCTTTACATACATTTATTGCTGTATTTTTGTACGTATTATGACGATGTACATTTTTTTAAATTAGCTAATCATTTTGGATTTGAGCAAAATGTTAAAAAAAAATAAGACCGAACGCTCATGAAAATTTCAAACAGGGTTAGTGCGTGCATTTGGGAGTGAGGGCGGTGGGTGAGGAGTGAAAGGGCAAAAGCTCATAGTTATATATATGTGCAAGCCTTAATACAATAATCGTCTATTTATTTCTGTTGTTTTTCTGTGTTTTTTTTCTAGTTTTACATGTTTGATTCGTCTAGTTTTACAAGTTTGAATGGCTTAAACGGATCGAACTCATTTCACTTATTCCGATAACAAGATTAATAAAACTCTGAGATCAGAGCCCTTTGTGTATGTTTAGAAAAACATGGGCCACGAATACTTGCACCCTAAACCGTAACACTGTGAATTTTATTAATTTCATTGTGCTATTGTGCATGAGCGATATACTGAAAACCATTGAAAACTGATCAATACCTTGGGGTTACAATCCTTCAAATCGTTATTGCCATATGTTTATAAATACAGCGAAGGTATAATCTTGTGTTCTTTACTTGCTTTTCCTTCAGAATGTGAAAAAACCGTTTAGAGGACTATAAGTCAGTCGTTTGTCGAATAATTCGGGTACAAAAAGAAAAACCTACACAAAATCCAATATTACTTTAAAGTAACCTTCATTCATTATTTATATTATTTTTTGTGCTAATGTTTTAATTGTCATCTAAAATGATTTCTTAAGAAACCAAGGTCCAACCAAATTTAATTATTTTCGCAACAGGAGCCAAAACAGGCCAAACTGTGAAAATGGCCGCCTTTCCTGGCCATGGAAAGAATTGGTTCTCGCATTCGTGCGACCTAGAACCGCCTCACTACAATCCCTTTTTCAGTGCATAAGCGATATATTGAAACTTATTGAAAAACTTTTCAATACATGATTGTGCCTTAGATAATAGAGACTTGGTAATAAAGACGTACATTCTCAATAGTCTTTAAGAAAGCTGTGTAGAGATAACTTAAACTTCTGGAGTTTCGGCTATTCGGTATGTTTGGGTACACGAATTGATCCGTTGGGGAGTTTGCTAACACCTTGACTCGATGTTTATAAACTTTTCAAAATCGTTGTGGAAACCGTTTTTTCTTTTTTTTTTAGAACATTATTTTTATCAAACAATTCGCACACCAACAAACTTGATTTGGAGCATTGTGAATATTTCGAGAAAAATTAATTCAAAAATACAGGTAGAGATAAGACTCTGGTAATTAAGGAGGAAGGTGAACTGAAGAGACAGAGACGGACTGAGAAGCAGAGAGAGGCATAGAGAAAACAATTTCAATAGAAACAAAGTGGCATAAGGCACCCCCCCACACACACACACAATTTTTTTTTAGAACTTTCTTTACTCGAACCAAAAAATCGTTAAATTAGATCAAGGACACAATAGAGAATATTGTACTACTGAAGACAAGAACAGTAAGCCAAGAGGAAAAGAAATCAGGTTCGGTAACCAGTGGTGTGTGATTGTAAACAGCTCTTAGCGCCGGTTCATTTCCTCCCTTGCACGACCCAATGAGTTTGTGCATTATTGCAGTGTGGTGGTTCTTTCTCTCACATTGTCACCCAATCATCAATTAAGAACGCTACAGCGGGACTTTCGTTACATAAGTTTACAGACCATTAGTCTCTTTTGATTGTGTTGGTCAAATAAAGTAATGGCTTCGGAGTCTGAGATTGAGCAATGTGGTGTAATGTCAACAATGTGTCTTGCCAGAACTTAATCAATTGTCAGTAACTTTTTTAAGAGTACCGGTAAATTACTTTTAATGCTCTAGATTGGCTAGCAGGAGGTCGATGGTTCAAATCTCACTTTCAACCCTTGAAATATAAATACTTAGAGCACATACCAACTCAAGTCGTGGTTAGAGTCTTAGGGTAGTAAGTAAATAAAGCAGGAATCTTAGATAAGACTCCCGACTAACCATGTTTGTTTTTCGATGCGATAATTTGCCGTCTAAATCCATTCCCTCTTTGGCGTTTCTTCTGAAGTCTACTAAGCCTGGACTATTGAAACCTCAAGGTGTATAGCAATGCTAACACAAAGCCTTAGGCCCACATTAGACAGATGTTTAATTTGATCATGGCATCTTTCACTCGATGTACCAGCAGCTGAGAATAGTACTGCAACACTATAGAAACAATGTTGCCCTCACATAGTTCTAGTCTTGTCAAAATGGAAGAATAATTTTTATGCAGTGGTCTTGGCATTTAAAAAGTACTCCAAGTTGTCTAGGATATTCCATATATGTATCTAGGATATTAAGTACTTTTTAAGAGCTGATGCCCGATAAATATAGCTCTGTAATTCAGACGCCATTGCCCTACAGTATTATAATAGGGATCATGGTTATGTTTTCATAATTAAAACTATTATACTTTAATGAAAATGTTATTTTCTCTTTCTTGTCTACACTCTTCACTTCTTGCCGTCACTAGATCTACATGAATATCTCCCATCTCTGGAAATAGCAACGGTGTTAGTTTAAAATAAAAAGCAAGACTTAGCTGTCTGATTTTGGCGTCCAGATACCAAGCTAGTCTACGTCTATATCCACTTCTTCTTTGTACTACGGTGCCTAGTTCACAAACAAGGCTAGCTGCTACGGTTCGAATAATGGGATTCTCATTGATTATCATTGTTAAGCGCGCGTTATATAAGCTTCTCTTTACAATGTATTTCCGTGCAGAGAACAAAGAAGAAGATTAAAAGCAATAGACAATTGGTAGAATATTTTAGATCTAGACAAAGATGATGAAAAAGTGGGAGTCTTTTTTAGCATCTATTGACGTTTTATCGATTGTATTTATAATTATTTGTTGAGCAACAAATGCGGCATTTTAATGAATTTACTCCCAACAGTGCAGATAAAAACCAAGGAGCTATACTCTAAACAATGCAACACGTCAACATGGTCGATAATAGGTATACCTTACACAGGAAAACTGGTATCGATTTTGAACGATTTTTTTCATATGAAAGAGTTACAGACTATATCTACTGAGATAATTTCACAATACTATCCGCATAAATTGTACAACCTAAGATGCTAGTGGCTGTATGAACTAGAACGAGTTAAGATTTTGCATGGTAAGTCGAACGTCTAAATCTACTTCTACTTTGTACTTACTGCCCTAGATCTTTCTAAACAGAAACAGTTGTGATAGGTAACACCCTTGTTCACGAGCTGTAAAACTTGTTTATGTTATATATAACCGGTCTACGAGGTGACTGTTAGTATACAAACGATTCCTGAAGAAAACAAATCACAATAAAAAAAAATCGATATCACATCAGCAAATAGAAATCTTCACATCACTACGAAGAATCAGTAATCAAATCACCTTCAGGTACAAAACAACTACCAATAATTAAATCACTTGCAATACCTTCCTTGTCTGAAATTCATACACAGTGTTGCAGTATGAGATCCCGAGTGAATGGACCAAAGTTGATTAGAGCACGGCTGTTTTAGCACACGTATAATCCCAATAGGGTCTTACTCAACCAGAATTGACTTTTTCCTATCCATTTAAAGGCCCATTCTTTTGTGTCGACTGTAGGAGCAGTTATTGCATGGGGCCCAATCTAAGGCAAACGCGCTACCCTTTGTCAAGGCTAAGAATTATTGTTATTCCGACAGGGAAAGGCTGGCCGTGTAGAAGAAAGAATTGATCTTTTCGACTTCGACGAAGGCTTGGGAGTCGGTGTATTTGTTATACATACACACACGGCGGGAACGGTTTATTGTGCTTTAACACTCTATATCCAGGATCTGAGCGGAAAGTTTCCCAAGTTAACCCTTGTTATCCCCGATATTTCATGTGCCACTTACGCAGATCTTTAACCAGCCGACTGCCACACCGCGTTCGCTTTATTGGTGTTCGTTTAGAAGCATTGTTTGTTTTATTGAAACTTCCGCTTATTTGAGTTGCTAACATTGTGTAACGGTAGAATGTTCGTTATGTCTCAAAGGTAAATTTAGATTATTTTGATGTCAAGCAGTAGCGCAGTTTCGTTTAAATTTAAAAAACATATTCATAAACTTGTACCTAAAAAGGGTAAGCGATGTTTCATTTGACAATGTCGGCAAAAGCAAGGAATTTACCAGGTAGTGGTGGTAAAACAAAAAACTCTACAGCTGTCATAAATTAAGATTTGGGTTAGTTCAATCGCGTACCACTTGAGGGGCAATAAGGCTCTACAAACCACAACACGATAAATAATGAGATCACCACAATCCTTAACCATGGGGGTTTCTGGTCGCTCATTGGCTGTGTAGGTCTGGGGTAAAGCTATGATTGGACGCCGGCGTAGATTCTCCACCGTACCGTCTTTGTTTTAGCTACGGGCTCCGCCATTGCAAGGCATCTATTGTATATCTATCTGTGTCCGGGGCAATAGTGGCGGTCCCATGCGCGGTGCACGCTGCATTGTAAACTGCATTGCCGAGTTAAACGGCCGATCAAGTGGATTACACTGAAGGGGGATTAGCGCTAAGGCTTAGCTAAGCGTTGGCCAGATTTCATTCTCTCTCTCTCTCTCTCTCTCTCTATCTCTCTTTCTCTCTCTCTCTCTCTCTCTTTCTCTCTCTATCTCTCTCTCCCTCTCTCTCCTCGTTTCTATAGTTCTTTCTCGTTTTTCTCTTAGTCCCCTTCGCATTCTTTTCCCTCAGTTTCTCTCTCTCTCTCTCTCTCTCTCTCTCTCTCTCAATCACGTTCTCTCTCTGTTCTTCATATCACTGATTCGCTAACTGGTGAATTGTATTTTTTTTTGTATAAACCCTTAACTCTTTAATCTTTTGATTTATTCTAATTTCTATTCTTTCCTTTAAAAAAATATTCTTATTATATTTTCCTCTCTGTGTATCCATCCATTTTCTTAATTTGTTCTTCTTCTCTCGCCATATCTGTTTTTATCTCTCTATGCCGATATGCATCTTTTGAGAGTCCCCTCTATCTCTTCCATTCACTCACTCTCCCTGTGTCTCTGCTTGTATCTGTGTCTGTCAATCCCTATCTGCTATTATTTCTGCCTTTCGGTAGTTCCATTTCGCTTTCTTTTTTTACCCACATTCTCTTTCACTCTCTCTCTCTCTCTCTCTCTCTCTCTCTCTCTCTTTATTTCTCTCTTTCTCTCTCTCCTTCTCTCTCT
>RQTK01000212.1:49623-151291 GCA_003991915.1 Elysia chlorotica | reverse complement strand
CCCCCACTCTCTCTCTCTCTCTCTCTCTCTTTCTCTCTCTCTCTCTCTCTCTCTCTCTCTCTCTCTCTCTCTCTCTCTCTCTCTCTTTCATTGCCGTTTTGTACCCTCCCCCACTTTTTTCTGGAGAATAAGAGAGTGAGACAAAGGGAGCCTTCTTGAAAAATGCCGCAGCTGATGCTAAAAGTGTTGGTATTTTTTGTATATTAGGCGAATCTCATAATTTTCATTTGACGGGGATATCAAGATGATATTCTGTCGAAAAGGTGTTGGATAAACTTTAAAGAACACACAAAAAGCCAGCAAAGAAACAAAAAGCAACAACAAAAACAAAACAATAAACAACAAAGAAACCAAAAACAACAACAACAACAAAACAACAAAAACTCACACTAACCCACATTAATATTTAATTTTAATTTTAATTTACGGTATTCTGTCAAGTTGTTAGAGAAACTAAAAAAAACAAAAACAAACAAACAAAAAAAAACAACAACAACAATATAACACAATTGTCTTAAACACAGTTCTTGCTCTCGTATCAATGTAAACTGAAGCAAACACTGTATCGATCAGTGAAAGAACTGGTTACTTGGTCAGTCGCCGCAGAGATACAGGTCTGAGGCCGTATCTAAATCTGGAACTAGCACGGATATTGCTTAACCGGGGGATTATCATGGACCTTAGGTGGCCCTGTGGAGCCACTTACGCAGTTGTGGGATTTCTCGCTTTGTCAAGCGTTTCAACTGTGACTACAGGAAATAATAGTGTATCCATGAAGTAAATGATACTATTTTTGTCTCTCTGACTCTCTTTTCTTACTCTTTTTGCCTCTCTTTCTATCTCCCTTCTACCTCCCTCTCTCTCCTCTGAATATTAATTGTTTTGTCTGTCTCTCTCTATTCTCTGACTTTCTGTCTGTGTGTCTCTGTCTCTGCTTATGTCTGTATGTCTTGTCTGTCTGTGTCTGTCTCTCTTTCTCTCACTTCTCTGGTTGTCTCCCCTCCCCTCTCCTTTCTCTCCCTTTTTCCTTCGTCCTCTCTCTTTATTTTTCTGCCCACCCTATGTCTCTCGCGCTCTATTTTTCTACATTCTTATGTGTATCTATCCGCCTGTCTCTCTTTCAGTCTCTATTTCTGTCTTTCTGTCTCTATCTATATTTCTCTGTATATAGGCATCTCGATAGACATATAAATACAGTATGTTTTGAGGCAGATAGATGGATAGAAGAGGAAAAGGGAAGCAGAACAAAACATGAACAATGCTCGATTCGTTGTACGGATCCAGATGCCAGTTCAATAAGAAGAGCATTATACTATAGCAATCGTCAGCTAACCTGCATTAGTATTATTGTCTCACACTTTTATTGTAAGAAAAAACAACAACAACAAAAAACAAGTTACCAAACACGGAAATAATATAATAAATGCACGTCTTTATATTGTAGAAATGACTTTACAAGGTGAAAGAAGGGAAAGGGAATCAAGAAAGACGGTGTTGGTTGTTTTTTGTTTTTAACGTCCAGCGTGAGCAACTAGACTATAATTATTGTGCACAGATCTCAAAACTCAAGTCATACATGCTGCCACTCAGAGAGACTGTGGAATACCCGTTTTCCTGTCTCAGTCAGTCACATCTTTCTGACATGGATACAACCAGAAAGCTCAAAAACCAAGAAACAGATCTGCCAGATCGTGGACTCGAACTGAGACTCCTGAATGAAAGACCAACGCTATACCACCTAAGCCAACTTGTCCCTCAAGGCAAACGGTCTTTGAAACTATTCCAGTTGACACCAGAAAACTCAGCCAGTAGTGCTTTTGATTCAATGTCACAGTTTGAAAGGGTTGAGAGAATGAGTTAAATGTAAGATGGGGGATCGAAAGTGGTACCAGTCCCTTATTATCATTCTAGACTCGTTCCATCTCTCTCTATCTCTGTCTATCTGTCTCTCTCTCTGTCTCTCTGTTTCTGTCTCTGTCTCTGTCTCTATCTCTGTGTCTGTCTCTGTCTATTTCTGCTCTGTCTCTGTCTGTCTGTCTGTCTCTCTCTGTCTCTTTCTGTCTCTCTCTCTATCTCTGTTTCTTTCTCTCTCTCTATCTCTCTCTCTCCTCTCTCTCTCTCCAAAAAATATTAGCACAAACTATCAAACTGAAACCTCGTTTATAACTAACAGTTACTCAAAAACTTCATAAATTGGTGAAAGGACTGAGTTAGCAAATCGAAAGTGATATTACCATGTTGTTATCTTTTTCTTGGACATTGTAATGTATTTTTTTGTCATGTTTGTTAAGGGTGAGACGCCCAACGAACCAATAAACATCAATCAATCAATCAATCAATCAATCAATCTCTCTCGCTCTTTTTCTGATTCTCTAACGTTCTACAATACTCAGACTCCGCCAACACACTCTGTCATGTGATAAAATCACATAACTTTTGGCCGCTGATGAGAACTGATCGGAATCGCATCCCTTACAAAAGCTGTCTCTTTGGTCGGGAGTGAAAGGGCAGAGGTAGGTTGATGCAAGTGGTAGAGCATCGGACTCCGAATCCGGAGATACCCCTTTCGACTCCTCGATTGGGCAAAATTGTTTATTGTAGCGTTTCATCCCTTACTGGTTCGGTGTGAGTATAAAGCTAGCGACTGGGGCTGATTGAAATCCTGGTATTGTCACACTGTTACTGTGTAGCAGCACGTGAGGTTGCTAGAGTTTGTTAGAAGAATCATATTATGAACTCGTTTACTTTGATTCCCCATAATGGATAGATCAATTTAGATACTTGATAACTGCTTATATATCACAACTTTGTGACAAACACTATGGATATATTGAAAAGGGATACATATTTTAGTAAGGAAACACGTTGTCCTATGAACCTACCAATTGTAGTTTTCCTGTAAAAATTTACAAACTTACGCAAATAACTATCACAAGTAGACCTTAGTCTTTCCTGGAATTTTGCACAAATCCATTCGATAATTCTCGACTCGGAGTGGAAATTCTCCTGAAGGTCACAGAATATCTCAATTATCATGGTATGTTTATACAGGTATAATAGCTGGTTACATATAACATAACAGACTCATTTTCAAAAGTATCCATCTCTTCACGGTACGAGAAAACCATTTGAATGCAACACAGTAGCATGTGTTTAACTATATATAGATACGTATATATCTACACGACACATGGAAACACAGACTTAAATGACCGCAGTACCTTTTGTGTCAAGTCTTCATTTGGAAAAGTATTCATCTCTTCGTTTCCCACACGGTATAAGACACCCACAGAATATCACCATTGTCCTGGTATGCAGGTATAAACAGTGGAACCACTGACACAACCTACCCCTGATTACAATGGGGATTTTATGGAGGCTATGGTGCACACACTCCACACAGACAGTGAGAGAATGGGGTCGAAGATCGAAGACAAACTCGGAGTCAGAAGGCGTGAAGGGTCAATAGCAGAGCAATTCATAGACTGGGCCGCGCCGCCGTTGACCGAATGACCATAGGAGCATTAAGTTACCCTCCCATTTAATGATCTCTGGGACTCTGAAGCGCCAGACCTATCTGTCCACAATGGGTCTATGTGTTTCCTGGCGTCACTTTCAAGGCAACGGGCTGGCATCGGTTTTAGCAAGTCGTGTAGACATTATCTGACCTTGCTTCTATAAGTATCTGAGAAACTTTGCCGTGAACAAATGTTGATATTTCCGATAGATATTTCCCAACGTCACCCCCAAGAACAACAGGCTGGTCTCGGTTTCGGCAAGTCCTGTAGACATGATTTGACCTTGTTTCTATAAATACACGAGAACCATTCCCATGAACGAATCTTGACGTTCGCACCTAGCTCAGCGACGTCCACTAGGGGAGTCCAGAGTCAGCTGACCAGATATTGACTTACTGCTCTGTCCTCTAGTGCTCTGTCCACTACTGCTTTGTTCGATCCCCAGTGGAAATAACAAGGAGACAGAACGGAATAGTTTGGCAGGGACGTAGTGGCCAGTAGCTGGGACAGCAGTGGAGTGTCCTAATTAGGCTTGAGGTTGAGGCCTCTGTCTATAGCAAATATTATGATACCGTAATACCAAAAGTGTTAAATCTGTAGTATCTGGTAATAACATAGGATTGTGTAAACCTGTCTACTGCAAGGCAATAACAAGGGATTCAAAGAGATAACTTTTGGAGGGAGAACTTTGTTTCTGTAAATATCTAAGAAGTCCGGGAACAAATCTTAACGTTGTCCATTACGGGAGCCCAAAGTCAGTCTGACCAGACATTGTCTTACTGCTCTGTCCACTAATCGGTGGCCGGTAACTCAGCGACTGTGGTACCCATGACTTATCTCGCATGTCCAGTGTCTTAACCAGGCTTGGTGGAAGCTTATGTCTTCAGAAGTGTAGTACGGAAAAGTAATGCGTTAATACCAAAGGAGTATGTTGACATTCCGATAAAGCTGTCGAATATTTATTGGAAGGAGTACCGGTAGATACATCGGTGAGAGCTCTAGATTGGGGGCGGGATTACCGAAATATGATTCGAATCTAGTGTCCCATCAACATATGGCATTCTTCGTGAAAGAGACAGTGACAGACAGAAAGAGAGACAGAGAGATAGAGATAGAGAGAGAGAGATGGAAAGAGAGAGAGGAGACGGAGAAAGAACAGAAAGACAGACTGAGACAAATATGAGCAGAAAGAAAGAGGCAGAGAGACAGACAAAGACAAAGACAGAAATTGACGGGGAAATAATGTGAACAATTGAGGTATACGTTTCTAAAAAAATGACCTTAATTAGACAAACCCACCAACACACACTGATATTAATGAAAATCATTACGTTTCCATCTAAATACCTAGAAATATGAATGGATATATATATATATATATTGGTTCACATGTAGATAGATTGGTAAAAGGATTGGTGGATAGATGGATAAACAAATAAATAGAAAGACAGATAAAGATCGATATAGATAGATAGATAGATAGATAGATAGATAGATAGATAGATAGATAGATAGATAGATAGATAGATAGATAGATAGATAGATGGACAAATAGGCAAACAGAATGTCGACTAAATAGATAAAGAAAAAGATAAGTGTACACTCATGTAAATGTACAGCTGGACAGACATACAAAAATAGAGGGACATAGCAAGACACGTATACATAGACAGAGAGTTAGACAGGCCGATAAACCGAGAGAGAGAGCGAGAGAGATATAGAGAGAGATACAGAGAAAAAGAGAGAGAGAGAAAGAGCAAGAGAAAGAGAAAGAGACAGACATGCAGACAAAAAGACAGGCATGCAGACAAATAGACAGAGACGTAGAGACAAAGATAGAGAAACAGACAAAGCAAGACAGACAGTCAGGCAGATACAGTGACAGGTAAAGAACAACTAAGACAACAAAAAGACAAGTCGGATGACACCACCCCCTATTTTCACAGTATATCCAGAGGGAGACAAAGAGATAGGCGGACAGAGAGGCAGAGAGACAGAGGGAATACAGTTGGATAGATCGAAGGAAACGAAACAAAACGACAAAAAAGACAAATCGGAGAAAAAGTAGGACAACGATAATGTACTCACAGTAAATCCACTCTGCGGCACCCTGGCCCGTCCACTGGTCTCGGCATCCCGACCCCCTTGAGCGGGTCCCCCATGCCGTGGTGGTCAGGCACTGAAATGACACACAAGCAAGCCGTGAGACACAAGAAAGCACTGAAATGAGGCACAAGTAATTCGTAAGTACAACGTTGTGGTGAGCTTACAACCACCCTCCCCCTGAGCGGGTCCCCCATGCCGTGGTGGTCAGGCACTGAAATGAGACACAAGCAAGTCGTAAGTGAGACACAAGAAAGTACTGAAATGAGGCACAAGTAATTCGTAAGTACAACGTTGTGGTGAGTTTACAACTTGTCTTAAGATAAGTTATGCAAAAAGGTATCCCGACCCCATGCCATGGTGGTCCGGCACTGAAATGAGACACAAGTTAGTAATCCGCAAGTACAACGTTGTGGTGCGCTTAAGACCTGTCTTAAGATATGCAAATAAGAAGGTATACAGACTCCCCTTGAACGGGTCTCTCATGCCATGGTGGTCAGGCACTGAAAAGAGACACAAGTAATCCGTAAGTACATCGCTGTGGTGAACTTACAACTTGTCTTAAGATATGCAAATAAAAAGGTATCCATATCTCCTTTAAGCGGATCCCCCATGCCATGTGTCTCATTTCAGACCACATGTAACCCGTAAGTACAACGTTGTGGTGAGCTTACAACTTGTCTTAAGATATGCAAATAAGAAGGCATCTTGACTCCCCTGAACGGGTCGCCGATTCCGTAGTAATTCAGCACCGTAAAGTGATACCCGCATTCTATTAGCAGAATAATTATCTAACTATCAAAGTCATCATAGTTTTTCATTGACTTTCTGTCCCACTCCGTGATGGCTCAGCAAAAACAGGCATGCCTGAAGAAAAGCATCTACTTCTCAAATGTACTAAGTACAATGCTGTGGTAAGTTTCCGACTCGTCTTAAGATATGCGAATAAGGAGCTTTGCGACGTGTTGTAAGCTGCCGCGACATTGTACTTACGACCCAAAATCATCAACGCTCATAATTCCTTTTCTCGCCCTTACTCAGGGTATACACTACTAATGAACCCTATTCATGATTCTTTATCTTATGCAAACCTCTTTACTTCAGGCGATGTCTTTCCACCCTGACTTTACCCACATACACCCCCCCCCTCCCCCACAAACACACAGTGGTTCTGCTTCAAATCTCAGGTGGTCTCCCTCTTGATGTCTTTTGCCTGAGGATTCCAGTCCACCACCGCCTTTTTTGTGATGTTATAACATATCTTCACATGAACGTGCACAGTTCACCCATTAGTTTTATTGGAAACGCTACAGACAGTATTTTTTTCTGTGCAGAGTGCATGTAAAATGTCTAACGAGGAGGAGGCTCGTTGTTCGAATATTAGCGGATTTTTTACTGTTACCTGTGGAAAATTCAACAGGCTTTACCGAGCAGTAATAAAACAAACTCTACGAGAAAAGACAACCATGATAATTATAAGTTCACACTCCCTTATAAATATTTTAAACTGAAGACTTAATCCTGTGGAGATGTCAGACGGACAGAGCAAAATTTGCCATGATTCCTCCCCTCTTTCTGTTACTATTGTCCACTTCCTATTCTTCCTTATCTCCTCTTTCTTTTTAATCTTTTATTTCAACTTTACCTTAGTCAACTATATTAAATTGTCGTCGCCAACCATTCTCTTTTCATTAATTTCTCACTTCTCTACTAAGCGTTTTGTATTTAAGAAAAAAAAAAATACAACCAATTAAAAGCCAATTAGTCTTTTCGTGTCTCTGCTTCTCTGCATCTATGTATATGTCTTTTTTCTTTCTTTCTCTGCCTCTCTCTCTATCTCTCTCTCTAGTGGATGTTTGACTGTTACCTGTAGAAATTTCAACAGACTTTGCCTGGCAGTAATAAAATAAAGTCTTCGAGAAAGCCAACCGGTATAATTATAAGTTCACAATCCCTTATCGATATTTTAGACTTAATCCTGTGGAAATGTCAGACGTGCAGAGGAAAACTTGACATGTTTCCTCCCGCTCTTTCTATTACTCTTGTCCAATTTCTATTCTTTCTTATCTCCCCTTTCTTTTTAATCTTTTATTTTAACTTTACCTTAGCCAACTATTGAATGATCTGCGGCAACACTTCTCTTTTTATTGATTACTCACTTCTCCAATAAGCACTTTTTAAGTAAACAATAAACAATTTAAAGCTCATTGGTCCTTTTGTGCATCTGATTCTCTTTATCTCTTTATCTATGTCTATGTCTTTTTTTTTCTTTTTCTTTCTGTCTCTGTCTGTCTGTCTGTCTCTCTCTCTCTATTTCTCTTATCTCTACACTCTGCACCGCCCCCCCCTCAGATTTCTGTGTAATACGGTCACATGATACTGGCGCTATCAGAAGGGAATTAGGGATGGAACCAGTACATATAATTACCCCTTTCTTCCTCTCATTTCTCTCTTTCTCTTACTCTCTCTCTCTCTCTCTCTCTCTCTCTCTTTCTCTCTCTCTGTAATCGGCCAGTGTATCCGTCTGATTCTTTCTTTGTCTCTTTTCTAAGGATATCTCTGACAATCTCCTCCTCCATTCCCTCTCTCTCTCTTTCTCTCTCGCTCTCTTTCTCTCTCTCTCTCTCTCTCTCTCTCTCCCCTCCCCCCCCCCTAACCCATTGATCCTATCATTCGCTAAGGCCACTATGAGCAGCATAGTATAGAACAATAGAACAATGGCCTTCATTTCACGCCCTAGAGATTCTCACTTAACACTCGCCTTGGTTACGCGACCTCTCCACGTTACTAAACCGACTATCATTTAGCGAACTATGATCAATGAAATTGTTATTCTTTCAGCTTATAAGACTAAATGTAAAACACAATTTTTGACTTTTAAAAATTATTGCTTTTCTTAGTTAATTTCTTCTTTTTCTTTAAACACCAATGATAAGATAAAGAAAGAGTGTAGACGCATCACACTGACTAAAATTGCTTGAGAGTTACGCCAAATGCCTATCGCCATTCTTTTCGTTGCAATCGTTTTTTAAACTAAATCTTAGATGGAATTGAAACAAAGCAGACTTAATGCATCGATATAATATTATAAGGAAAATGTTATAAAAAGACGCACGCACTTTTATAATGATACCGAACCACCCACTAGAGAATATAGGTTAAAATCCAATAAACAAAATGTCATCGATCGCGGGCTCGAACCGAATACCTCCCAATTAGAAGGAGAGAGCGGTACTTATTTTTACCGAGAAACCCGAGAAAATCCGAAAAGACCCGAGAAGACCAGAACAGACACTAAATGACACGAAAAGACATATATGCATGGTTTATTCATTTATTGTTTTTTTTAATTTGTTATTTATTTATTTATTTGTCACAAACAAATCAATAATAATATAGGATACACAGCCGAGCAGACACCTGAGAGCATTGGGGAAAGCATGAATTGGACTCCACCGTATTTAAGTCCTCTGAGTATTCAAAGTCTTTTCGGATATTTTTGGGTCTACTCGGGTCTTTTCGGGTGTCCTTTCGGGTTTTCTCTAGTCTTTTATAATAATGTAGGCTATACAGCCGAGCCGACACCTTGGGGAAAACATGAATTGGACTCCACCGTATTGAAGTATCCTCTGAATATTCAAAGTCTTTTCGAATCTTTTCGGGTCTTTTCTGGTGTACTTTCTGGGTTTCTCTAGTTGTTGTTTTTTTTTTGGTCTTCTCGGATTTTTTTCGGATCTTCTCGGTTCTTTTCGGTATAAATAAGTGCCCGGCGAAAGGTATATATGCGACATACAATCTCGGCTGCGATGCGGAACAACGAAGTTGACGTTCTATCTCTGCCTTAAATAAAGCTTGTATGCTAACATAAACAATTCTATAATACATGTAACACAACATGAAGTTAGCCAAATGGCTCAGTTGGTAAAGCTCTGATCTTACAAGCAAGAAGTCCGAGGTATGATCCTGAGCCAATGTCCCTTGCTTGGTATGACTAATAACCATACCCAACGCATTCGTAGGGACGTAAATCTAATATATGACGCACGATTACCAAGGTTCCACATGAAGGCGTCGAAGGGAAAACGAGACATGTCATATTTTTTAGATTATATTAAGTATAAAAAGCTATTACTGAAATTGATCGCAATAAAAAAAACCCCAACTATTTCCTTCTTCCCTAGGGAAACAGCATATCTTTTGTATGAGCACTGAACAACTTAATTGAATTAAATTTGAAGAGAAAGGCTTTAAACCATACTTCCCCATGAGACCTTCGAATTTTCTTACGAGAAGAACCTTAACTAATAATCGCACAAAAAAAAAACCCACAACAACAAACAAACACTAAACTGACCGCCTAGCTGCAAACCAGCGAAGTGTCGACTCTTGCCCAGCTGCCTAGCCAGACGGTAAGCTCGGGAGCTCTTCTTGTGCAGGGTGCTACAGAAGTTGGGGGTGACCCCTCCTCCATTGGTACTCGAACCGCGAAGCCTCGGCGTGAGGGTCGAGGTGGGAACCAGTCCGTACTCCAGCGACACAATGGGCACGAAGTTTGGAACAGACGCTCTGTGGCCAAGCCCGTTTCCGTATCCGGCCGCCAGAGTGGCTATTCCGTTTCCGGGCGCGCAAGCGCGTTCGTCCACCGTGCTTAGAACTGAGAGTTGGGACATGGGCCGCTTAATGCGGATCTGAATATATGTGTCTCTTGGATCCATATCGGGGTTTTCCCGTTCAGTTAGAAAATTTCGTCTAGTGAGTAAGGAAAGGTCTCGTCCAAAATGCTACCATGGTCTTTAGAAGTTTTAGATCTATATTGTTGACAGAAAGGTCTTTGGTTTACACGATGGATGATAATGGTTGTCTGGTTCTCATTGACGTGGTTCATCATACTCCTATAACAAAAAAGAAGAAACAGAACAAACGTTTCAAAGTTTGGACATGTAAATTTAGTTGTTTGAGTACAGTCTCTTGACATTCAATAAAGCAAACTAAAGTATCACACAAAGCGTTGTTTTCTTCTTCACACATAGCATGTAAATTTGGTTTCTTTTAAGTTAATTAAAAATTAAACACAATATTCCATTCTGTTTAAATAGTTTAAGGAAATTTTATGACTTACGTTAAGGAAGACTTTTAAAACGCGAATGAATAGAATTTGTAAGAAAATGTATGATTTAAATTGAAAAGACTATTGAAAATACATTGGTTGTGTTATCACTTTGCACATCTACACATTTCTCACCAATCTTGTGGCTCCTCACTTAGCACGTGACTTATGCCAGGTAATTTTCAAGTGTGATTTCAAACCAAGGCAGGAAGGTCGCTTGAAAATCGCCAGGTTTTTTATTATGCCTTATTATTGTGAATGTCACAATGACATTTAGTTGAAATAACTCGTTTTAAATCAAAACTTTGATATAACAAACCAGTTAAATGTCCAACTTTAAATGCCCATTAAATTACATTTCAATAACACCAAACCATGTACCTCGTACAATCGGGTCATCCCTTAAAACACTGTTTAAAAAATTCCACATCAATGTTGGTCGAATGGTGACATGAAACCGTGCCGTGAATATCCTTCCGCATGAATAGAAGTACACAAGTACACCGCCAGATATGATTTCTTTTAGACAATGCAAGTCTGAGTAAGTCTTAGATATCGTAAATCGTATTGCACAGCCATAGATGAGCACGATTTTTGTAAGGACATGTAGTTATCTTAAGACTATATTTCTAGGAATCAGATTGTCCGCCCATGATAGAGCACGTAACGATGTCTGTTAGACAATGTAAGTCTCATTGGCTGTTAGATCTAGGCATCATATAGTACGACCATAGAACTGAAATGCTAGCACTATCTGTTAAGGAATGCACATTTCATTCAACTTTAGATCTAGGAATCGTTTAGTCCGGCTATGAAACAATTGAGATGTATACACGAGGTGTGGTAGGGATTTCTGTAAGGCAATGCAAGCCTCAAAGAGTTAGAAATCGTATTATCCGACCATGATAGAGAAGTGTACAATGTTACAAGCCGATCCATCCGTGCTATGCGCCTTTCTGATCGATCCGGCTAATTCTATCAGTGCTGTGTGAACGTCAAGTCTAGTGTGACCAACTACAGCCATGGTGGGCGGACATCTCGATGGTGCTAACGGTTGTTTGTGACCGTTGGTCAAGCGTGTGTTTGTCCGGCTGAGATCTGTGTCCACACGGGAGTCCACTAGACTGACCACTGTTGGCCAAGTGGGAACAACAGTCAGGGCCGTACACTCCTGAATCCTAGTCACACTATACACCTACTTTGAGTCTATGGATTACGCTTGGTGGTCAAACGATTCTGTTTTATTATTAGTTTGTTTGGATGTGCCGAGGGAGATTGAGAGGGATTATCACCTAGAAGGTGTGGGTGTTTGTGTATTTGTAGATGAGTACAAGACCTGCCAATCTTTGGTCAAATTAGCGTATTTGTACTCATTTTCTACATCTTTTAAAGGCTAAATCTGGACACTTTCATAGCTGATTAAGTAGGCAGCTCTGGGTAAGGCAAACTGACGTTAGCTCTCAACGAAAGTGTGCGTGAAGTTCTGTGAGTGTGTGTGTGAAAATCGCTGGGGTCTATGTGTGTGTGTGTATATGAGGCAATTTAAGATGGCCGGTCGCGTGTAACGATCTGTGGATCAACGGTTGATCACTTGACGTTGATCGCCGATCAAGCCAGTGCTAATCCGCCTAGCCGACTGGCTCTGCTCTCCTCAGTTCTACCACTGGGGACGTCACATTGCCCTCAGCCAGTACACGCTTTACGATCCATGCAATGATAAGGGATGACATATTTACGCCCTATAGACATAGGGTTTTCTGATAGCTCATTGGCTCCGTTAGTCTAGAGTAGAACTGAATAATTGGACCAGTTGCAGATTTTACCTATCGTTTTTGTTTCGAATACAGCTCTTGTAATCGCAAATTCTCTAGTATTTTTGCGGTACTTACTGGTGCTTAGTGGTGGCTGCTACCAGAAAGCTGTGGTCAGGCTAGCCCATGTAGTTCCAGAAGACAATAGTTAGCCTCTCTCAGTTTGATCAGGTTGATTGGTTATTAGTGGAAAAAGTACTGTTGTCTTTGGCAGACCTCGGGCTCCATTTGTGTTGTATGGAAAGAGTGGAGAGAGAAAGAGGGAGATTGAAAAAGGGAGAGAGAAAGAGGGAGATTGAAAAAGGGGGAGAGAGTTTGAGTGAAAAAAAAGAAAAGAGAGAGAGAGAGAGAGAGAGAGAGAGAGAGAGAGAGAGAGGGAGAGAGAGAGGTAGAGAGCGCCCAAAAACACAAATGTTCACACACACAAAAGTATAGTTATCGTATGGGGTTTTCTATTGTTATATATCTAGCTAGTAAAAAACTAATTGCTCGAGAGTCACTGCAAGATCGAACCGTAACGTCAGTAAAAAACAGACTAATTATACCCAAAACCCAGTTGATAACTTGGTTTCTTAACTTCTAACACAAGCAGCTAGACTACACTGCAGACCGGTTCCAGTCAGGTTTCAAAATAAAGACATCGCTTGTCAGGCTCTACGATCACGATGTATACAGTTTCAAATTGTATGGTCTCCACCTCTACCTCCTATCACTCCTACAATCAGAAGTCAGTAACACACTAGGGGGATTTAGAAAAGGTAGATGTACAAGAGACCGTATATTCATTCTTAGACATGGTAACTATTACATCTGCTTCACCGGCTATTCAAAGGCATTTGACCGTGTGAAGCATGAGGAGCTCTGGGAAACACTAAAAGTGATGAATGTTCACCCTAATAATATGATAAAAGATGTCGGACAGGAGACTACAGTAAGACATGCATGTGAAACGTCAAATTGGTTCCCAATTCGCAAAGGCGTAAGACAAGGCTGCATTCTCTTGCCACATCTCTTCAGTTTGTATACTAAGGAAATAGTGAGAAATGTTGAACACGATCAAAGAAATAATCTTTGTTATGAGCCTTATATACAAGAACTTAAACTAATGGACCTGGCGTACGCTAGTGACATTGTACTCTCTCTACAACCCCTGGGGCACTTGACAAGCTGGTCCAAACAGTTTAAAATGCACAGCGAAAAGAAAGGACTGAATGTTAAGAAAACTAAAATTGTTAACATCGACATGTGCAGCTCTGTTGCAGATGGAGAAAAGGTGGAGCATGTAGCCCACTTTGAATACCTAGGTTCTAAGATTGATAAAGACAGCATATTCTCAGGGGAAATGATTACATGAATATCAACAACCGTGGCGAAAATGAAAAGACTTGAAAACTCTGGAAGGGAAACAACAAACAGACACAATCAGAAATCATAAGATCTTGCATATTCCCCATTACCACATGTGAAGGGTGGATAATTACGCAAGCGTATGAAAAGAAACTGTGTTCTTTTAAATTAAGATGTGACAAAAAATGCTTAGAGTTCCATGGACATCACACAGACGAAATGAAGACATACTAAAAGAACTTAAGGTCAAACCAAATTGGCATTTAAATATCATTTAAAAACAACTGAATTTTCGGGCACCTGAAAAGACATTCCAGTTTAGAAAGACATATTCAAGAAGCAAAGCTGGGTGCAAAACGAAGCCAGGGCAGACGTAGCTACAAGAAGGTGGATGAGATCAGCGACTGGCTACAAAGGAGGACCAGCGAGGCAGGAAGGATCACTCAAGAGTCACTGAGCTCCTTCAGGCAGATTGTAATTACGTGAGGCTACCTCAGACACTACCGACAAACTAAAATGATGATGGTGATGGTGATGATGATGATATTAGATTATTTTAGATTTGGCCATAAGTGTTTGTGGGACTTTCCGTTTTCTGGGTTAAAGTGAGTGCACTGTTGTTTGAGAAAAAGGAATAAGCTCAGTCTTTTGAACACAACAAACCATTATTTACTGTTCATCGTGAAAATGGTAAACCTACCGACGCCATCCAAATGACTGCGCCAAGGTATAGATCTAATGATGGAGTTTAGATCAATTATGTGGAACTTTTTTTTTTATCAATTGGTATTGGGTGTCTACATTTTTCCAAAAATAATTTTAGAATTTTCTTCCCGGTAATTTATGTCTAAATTGTGATATGGTAGTTGGTACCGACAATACGTCAGATTGGATTCTTTCTATTGAAAGGCTGTCTAGACCTAGATCTAGATCCAGTCTAGACCTAGATCTAGTCTAGATCTAGAAATCTAGATTTATATCTATCTTAATTTATAGATTTAAAATTCTTGATAATGTAGATCTAAATCAAGATCAAAATCATGCGTCTATAAATAATCGTATCTCTTACTAATGAACTCATTAAAGCTAGGGCACTAGGAAGCTCAGGTGATTAATTCTCTGAACTGGCAAGGAGGAGGCCCACGGTTCGAAACTAACCTAGCATGTGCACCGGTTTCAGCATAGGATGCTTCAGGAGCGCCATTTCACATAACTTCTAGGGCAGTTGCTTACAGCATGAAAGAGAAAGTGAATGAAAGTATGCATAATTATTGTATACGTCATTCTATTGACAAGTTCTGTTTTATTCCCCATCTCCCAACTTAGGAGCATTGTAAGTGGCGTGGAGATTAATACAGTTGAACACATAATGGATGATAATTATTTTTATTGACACTCACCCAATTTAGAAATATTGCTAGATAGTAGCGCAAAAGTGAATAAAAGTACATACATCATTCTATTAACAAATGCTGTTTTAACGCTTTCCCCGGCTCCTTTTTTGTTACCCTGTTCACCCCTTTCCTGCGTTCACGACTCCACTCTCGACCCCATCACCTCCCTAAAAATTTCCCCCATAACCAACCACCAATAAAGCTAGCGAGTGTCGGCCACCATGACACACCTGGTGAGCGATTTATGCGCGTCGCTGTACCGCCTGATGAATCTGAGTCCGCAACACGTGGACCACAACATGGCGGACGATCTACCCCGCCGCTCAAACCGGGACATGATCAAATGTACCTCTTGGTGGTACATGGCCATGCTGGTCGTGGCTATCTCTCCTCTGTGAGTACCGACAATTATCCAATCTCTGTAGGTACTGACAACCATCCCACCTCTGTCACCCATTACCGTTGCTCAAACCGGGACATGATCAAATGTACCTCCTGGTGGTACATGGCCATGCTGGTCGTGGCTATCTCTCCTCTGTAAGTACCATCTCTGTAGGTACTGACAACCATCCCACCTCTGTCACCCATTACCGTTTTGTGGAGGCAAAGTTTGTATTGTGGTTGTCCCAGACATGATTTTACGGGACTTTCTGTTTAGTCATTTTCAAGTGAACGAAGAAGAAGAAGATGAAGAAGAATATGTAGCAGCGCATAAAATTGTCAGACTTTAGACTTGCGACCCGTCGCCTTGCACGATGCTGATTCGGAACCTAGAAAATGTTTAATAATTAGAGCCAAAAAGGGCAAAAATTAGTAAATAATAAGAAATGGGTTACGTTGGTGGCTATTTCTTTTGGAATATCAGTAACCGAAAAGCTAGAAACCGGTTTTTTGGCGGGTAACTGATTTGTTAAAGAAATGCTAACAATAAAAAAGTTGTTTTGACTAGTACCTGTTTCGAAAGACGAATTACCGACTAGTGTAGCTACATTTCCCCCCTTTTTCGCCTCTAAAAAGGGTGGCAGCTAGTGTTCATACGTGGAGAGCAAGATGTCCGCGGTCGAATCCCAGCTGATATCCTACTCAGTCCCCGCGAATGATTCTTAAGGAAACCTTGAAAGGGGACGTGTGTGGGGGGGGGGAGGCTTAAATGGTGCAGTGTTAAATATGGGGATCTATTTCCGTATAGAATTACAAGTACGAGTAACCCAAAGCAATAGTGTTTTCTTATGTTAGGGGATATATGCCTTTTCTGCAAGCCTTTAAATTTTTTTTCTAGTTCCAACCTCGCGTTTTACTCAAGAGTTAGGAATGAATTTAGTTTATTTATTTAGTCATAGAACAACCGAGCCATATCCTTCATTGCTCTATAAAAAAGTGAGGATTATGACACAGGTTAGACTTCCGATAATTTTTGAATTCACAGGCTTAACGTGGAGATGTCTTGCATAGTAAAATTAATATAATGATTATCTTAAAGCAGGTTCGTGACCTGGGTGAAATTCAGAAAAGTTGATAACTTATCCTATTTCATTCCTAACCCATTTCACCTTGATCATCCAATATGTTTGATATTAAATTTCGGTCTGTTTGGGTTCACAGGATAGGATCTGTCTACAAAATCATCCAGGTCTGCAGGGCAAGGAGAAAGGTAACAATAAAAATGCCTACCTTTTAAGTTCTTTGAAGCTTTTGTTTTATTGGCAATGTATGTGCCTCTTTATCGCCCTTCTCTCCATCTTCTTCCCCCTTTTTTTCTTTCTCTGTCTGTATGTGTGTCTATTTTGGTATCAGTTTGTCTGCCTGTCTCTGTCTCTGTCTATCTCTATCTCTCTCTTTCTCTCTCTCTCTATCTCTGTGATATATGCCAGATGATGTGCAAAGTAATTTGATTGAGTCGACTTCTGTAGTTCCATTAAACATGAAATTAACTATTAAAAGCGAGACTCAAAGGTATGGTTCTTTCACTATCTATACATTGTCATTATTGTCTCTATCCTGCAGATAGTTCTTTCACTATCTATACATTGTCATTATTGTCTCTATCCTGCAGATAGTTCTTTCACTATCTATACATTGTCATTATTGTCTCTATCCTGCAGATAGTTCTTTCACTATCTATACATTGTCATTATTGTCTCTATCCTGCAGATAAAGAGCAGGCAGAAACCGCCCGTGACGTGAGTAACACAGCCAGTGTTTAAATTCTTGTTACTTGTTCCGTGAGTATCACAGGCTTGTTACTCGTTCCGTTGGTTGCAACGAAAGTCGGTGTTTCCCTACAGCCAGTAACTTTGTGTTGTGTATTCCACAAAATGCGCATTCGCAAATCACTTTGGGCTAGCACGACCCACGTTGTATGGAAAGCGTAAATGATTATTATTCTGTAGTCATGTTTTGAGAGAAAGAGAAAGAGAGAGAGAGAGAGAGAGAGAGAGAGAGAGAGAGAGAGAGAGAGAGAGAGAGATAGAGATGGAGGGAGAGGGAAGTGAGAGTAACGTGCCACTGTTATTCAGGTTTTAAATTAAAAGTAAACATACCTTTTATAACTATCACTTGCTGTCTCAACCTACCAGATAATCTTTTTTTGCTGCTTTAAGCCACATAATATAATATATAGCAATATTTTGTTGTAGTCAAAGTAATTTAGTAATAATATGTTTTACCGGCGGGCTAGTCTAAGACCGGTCTCAAATTCCTTCATTAATCAATGTAAATCCTCCCTTTTAACGACATTATAATAAGGGTGTGTACGCCAAAAATAGGACAGTAGGTCTATATTTTAAAAAATTTAGAAATCCTTTATCAAGTATATAAACCCTTTAATACTCATAACTACAACGTTACCAAATGAGACTCACTTTCATAGCACACTAAAAACGTTCATCTATATCTATATAATGAAAAGTAAATACCTAGTTACCTTGGGCATTATTCTATCTATCTATCTATCTATCTATCTATCTATCTATCCATCTCTATGATATATGCCAGATGATGTACAAAGTAATTTTATTGAGTCGACTTCTGTAGTTCCATTAAACATGAAAATAACTATTAAAAGCGAGACTGAACGGTATGGTTCTTTCACTATTTATACACTGTCATTATTGTCTCTATTCTGCAGATAGTTCTTTCACTATCTATACATTGTCATTATTATTTCTATCCTGCAGATAGTTCTTTCACTATCTATACATTGTCATTATTGTCTATATTCTGCAGATAGTTCTTTCACTATCTATACATTGTGATTATTGTCTTTATCCTGCAGATAAAAAGCAGGCAGAAACCGCCCGTGACGTGAGTAGCACAGCCAGTGTTTTAATTCTTGTTACTTGTTCCGTAAGTATCATAACCAGTATTTTAATTCTTGTTACTTGTTCCGTGAGTATCGCAGCCAGTGTTTTAATTCTTGTTACTTGTTCCGTTGGCTGCAACGAAAGTCGGTGTTTCCCTACAGCCAGTAACTCGTTGTGTTGTGTATTCCCACAAAATGTGCATGTGCAAATCACTTTGGGTCAGCACGACCCACGTTGTATGGAAAGCGTACAAGATTATTGTTCTGTAGTTATGATTTGAGAGGAAAAGAGAGAGAGAGAGAGAGAGAGAGAGAGAGAGAGAGAGAGAGAGAGAGAGGGGTAGAGAGAGATAGAAGGAAAGAGAGGGAAGTGAGAGAGAGATAGAGATGGAGGGAGAGGGAAGTGAGAGTAACGTGCTACTGTTATTCAGGTTTCAAATTAAACGTAAACATACCTTTTATAACTATCGCTTGCTGTCTCAACCTACCAGATAATCTTTTCTTGCTGCTTTAAGCCACATAATGTAATATAATTTCAAAGCAATATTTTGTTGTAGTCAAAGTAATTTAGTATTAATATGTTTTACCGGCGGGCTAGACCGGTCTCAAATTCCTTCATTAATCAATGTAAATCCTCCCTTTTAACGACATCATAATATAAGGGTGTGTACGCCAAAAATAGGACAGTAGGTCTATATTTTTTTTTAATTCAGAAATCCTTTATCAAGTTATTGTATATACGCCCTTTAATATTCATAACTACAACCTTACCAAATGAGACGCACTTTCATAGCATACTAAAAACGTTAATCTATAATTATAATAAAAAGTAAATACCTAGTTATTTTGGGCATTATGTCCAACCCGCTTAATGTTCCATGGTGATATCTTGCAACATTAATTTCAGCATTGGAGGGTCATCTCGAGACGCATACTTAGAGCTGAAGAGACAGCGGTCCAAGATGGGCCGTACCGCCCAAATAATCTGTAAAAAAGATCAGGGCCTCCCCCGCCCACCCCAAAGCGCGGGCAAGGAAACCACTCCCCGCAATGCACCGACGGTGATTAAACTCCACATCAAAAGATCTCCGTACTCAGTTGAAGCCTTCCACGAGAGCAAGAAGAAATTCTTGTTCTCGCTGATGTCCCCGGCCAAGCAGCCCAAGAGGGTGAGGCGGCGGGCAGACCGAAACGGTGAGACAGCCCAGGTCTCTCAACAGAAGGAGAAGGAACAGCAGACAGGTTCCAGTGCGGAACAACTTTACAAAACGGCGAAAACTGATGTGGAAAAGACGGACTGTGAGAAAATCCCGCCTGTGTGCGTGAGGCACAGCCAGCCATTTCACAGAGCGCCTCAGCCTGAGGAGAATAATAGCCGCAGAATTGTAGCAGAGCAAACAGAACCGACCAGAAGTAGAAGAAACTCTCGGAGGCGAAAATCTCCTGCAAATCACGCCCATCACACTGGTGATCAAACTGGTGGCAGTCCCGAAGCCAAGAGTCCGACAAAGAAAAAGAGCAGAAAGAAACAGCAGCGCAGAAGCATCTTCTCCAAGTCCGGGTTGAACGTGGCGGAGAGAGAGCCAGAGCAGCCGCCGGACGAGGCGCCCGTGCCGATCGCAAAACCCGCGGAGTCCAAGCTAGAAACGCCCTTCTATCCGGGGAAGCAAACACCGACAAAAGCCAGGCCCAAGCGGCGAGGTGCTGTGTCTGGGAGGGGAGGCAGGAGTGGGAGGTCCCAGGCAGCGAGTGGTGCTAGAGCACCCGACCAGACCGAGTGTCCCGCTCAGGAGCTGAGAGACCTCATCCAGCAGGTGGAACTCGAGCAGGCCAAGAGATCCGTGTCTCCCCGACAGAGCGAGACTTTTGTCGCAGCCAACCAGAGGGAGCTCGTCAGACTTTTCATCCAGAAGCAAGGAATGTCCCAAGATAAAGCCAAACTAGCGGCAAAGTCACGTTCTATTACCGAAAAGGCGCCAGCGATCTCTCCGACAAAGTGCAGGTCCCCGCGGCCATGTGTGTCTCCCAGGCCAGCCAGCCCAGGCCCGGCCGCAGGCGACACGGAGTCGGCTCCCCGCATGCCGAGCGGCAGCATGAAGTGCGTGTCCGGCAGCGTCCTCAGCAGGATCGCCTCCATCAGCAGCTGCAAATCGGCCGGCAGGGGGAAGCCAGGCAAGACGCCGCCCAAAATATCCGGGTCTAGAAGTCCTGTGCAGCAGACAGACCAGCACAGGATGTTTGTGAAAGCAGCGCGGGGATACAGCTTGAAAACCGCGAGCCCCGTTAGTCGGTCATACTCAAGGATGGGCATGACGGGGGATCTCGAGATAACTAAACACGATGCGGGCCATCCGGTCTTGAGACATGGTATCATAGACCGGCCGTTGCCAGCGAGGCGTTCTTCTCTGAGAAAACCTCAGACCAGTGCATTTAATAGGAAGAACCAACACAGGCTGTACCAACCAGCGCAGACCAAGAACGACCTGTTTCCAGCCATTTCAGGGGTCCACAACCTCCAGACAAGGGTCGAGGCTTGTGAACGCTTCCATGTACCAGCTGCCCGTGGGCCGGGTACCGTGGTCAGAGCTGAGGGATCAGTGTCTACATCACTGTCCTCTCACTACAGCTTCCTGGGCTGCATCGACCCTTCACACTCTGCCAAGACGCGGAACGCCTCTCTCAAAACACTCGGCTCACTAAAAAATAATGAAGTGTTTTCATCTCTGAAGAAAAACAAGAGCAGCCCGCAGCCGATCGAGGGTTATATACTAAACAGCAAGACGCCTATAGCCAACACGCTGCTTCTGTGTCGCTCCGGCATCACGAC
Organism: Elysia chlorotica; assembly: GCA_003991915.1. Classification (NCBI taxonomy): domain Eukaryota; kingdom Metazoa; phylum Mollusca; class Gastropoda; family Plakobranchidae; genus Elysia; species Elysia chlorotica. Next base: position 129,883 of record RQTK01000212.1, on the reverse strand, counting down.
AACCTACGAAAACTGGACCAATGAAAAGGCTCGCGGTCCGGGCGTGGTGAGGGCCTGCCATAAAGCATCCAGTGAAAACAGGTTCCCCAGCCTCTCCTCCTATCTGGACTATCTGGAGAGAAAGGCGGCCGCGCATGGAAACTCTTTGCTTGCCCAAGGCAAGAACGGTAAAAAAGAACACGCTAAACAGAGGATGGCTAATCCGCTCCAAAACAGTATAAGCGGCAAAGAACAGACATGTCCTTCTCCATTTACACCGCAAGAAATATCCAAAAACGCAGCAATTGAAATGAGAGAAAGAGAGACAAAGTCTGAGGTCTTACAAGAAAGTAAAAGGGAGAGAAATAACCTGGCACCTGACAAGTCCTGTACCGAGCCAAAGCTACTCGAGGAACCAAAGACAAATATCAAGTGGAATAACCTCATCGCTAAGGAAAATGTCCACCATCATCCAAATGGTCCAAACGTTTTGAAAGAAAATGACAAAACACAGAAAAACTCAGAGACTAAAAAGCAAATCTCTCCGAATGCAAAAACGGAGAGCAAGGGCCGAGCATTTCGTCCCAAATTAAGATTTAGATATCTACCTTTGACGAAGCAGCCATTGCCATTATCAAGTCCTTCGAATACCAAAAGGGAAGTAAAGGTAAAGAGCTTAGACCGACAAGAGAAGAACTTTGCAACACCTTCAGATATGGCTGGGAGTAAAATTAAAGAATTGAAGAGGCAAGACAAAGCAGGCACAAAGCAAAATCTTCAGACACCAACTTTGATGCCAAAAGCTTCCAATAAAAGCGCTCAACAACAACACACGCAAATGAAAAATGATGTTGGCGAACCAGAAAAGACAACCCGTGTGCAACCAATACATTATGAAGTGACAAAACCTGTGGTAGTTAACTTGAGAAAATTTTCTAAACAGCGATCCGGTCCTTATTTGATGGCAAAGAAATCCCCAAAGACGTTGCCTTTGAAATCTCCAGAAAAAACCCAAACGATGAGCAATGTGGACACTTCAGCGAGTCTGGATCTGCAATCTATGTTTGAAATGGCTAAAACCGTTTTGAAGAAAAATAAATCGAAATCAAAAAATGAGAAAGATTTGGATGGCCGAAACCAGGAAAGCAAAGCGCATGGTGGAAAAAGTGACGACCAAGCGTCTGTGTGCTCCCAGTGTAAGTATTCGCCGAGCGCCGGGAAGGACGATACCCACACGAGGAACCTGACCCCCAAAGACAGGAGCTACACACACCTGTACAAGATCAACGAGTCTCGGGGGCTCCGACCCTGGAGAACAACAAAAGCCTTCACTAACCGCTTGAAGCTGATGCTGCAGAAAAACAACGAGCATTGCATGAACAAGAAAACGCAGAAATCGCCGGATCCCAAAAAAGACAGAAGAGCCAAGAAAGCATACGTTGTTCATAAGGCAAATCCATCTAAAATTCCTCTCTGCTTGAAAAGTGAAGCGGGCAGTTGCTCTGCACGAACATTATCAGCGTTGAAGGGGGGCAAAAGTTTGAAAAACAAGAAGCTAAAAGAAAATGAGATATTGGAAGGATCAAACGTCAATGCACCTTTCAAAAATGGCAAAGCACCTATGCTCAGAACTGAAGCTCTTGCTAGAAAAAGAGGCAAGACGGTAGAAAACACGCAGCGTTTGAACTTTAATTTCCGCGCCAAGAGAAAGAGATTTAAATGCACAGGTTCACCTCTCCTTCTCTCAAACACGCAATTGTATCACGAGAATGGAGAGGAAACAAAAGGCGATCTAGTAATCCAATCTGCAATCACACAATTTGATCTTGGCTCGCCAGAATCTTCAAGAAAGTCGCCACGGTCTATGCCTTTTACTTTTCAACGCGGCAATCGCGTTGTTGGAATGGATCCTGCCCAAGTAGCTAAAATGCACCAGAGAGTACAAGAACACGATATCCTCCGCAACACGCAGTCCGAGACAGTAACCAGCCCCTTCTCACGAAAAAGTCAGGTTCAAAGCGACTTAAGTGCGCTGCTGAACAAGATTAAAGTCAGAACCATTGCGGAAGGTTCACATCTAGATATGGAAATACCTCTAGATCACGAAATGCAAGTACCTAAAAAGGAACAAACAGAGGAAAGTACTTTGTTTGGGGCATATTGGAAAGATGCAGGAATAGCTAAAGGAGAACAAACCCCTGCAGATGTGCGTGCTAGCCCTGGCTGTTCGGAAAACACGGCGGCTGTGTCCGGCAAGTCCCGCCCCCAGGCGCAGAGTTCCCGCCACAGCGAGACCACGCTGCTCATCCACTCCGAGCTGGACGCCGAGCCGTCCTCCGCCGCCCTCAAGCTCCTCCTGCAGTGCGCGCGCTCAAAGTTCCACTCCATGCCGCAGCTGTCAGCCCCGCGGCTCCAATCGCCCTCCATCACAGAGACAACGCCCAGAGAGTCCCTGTGCGAGCAGCCTTCAAGCAAGGAACTCTCGGATGATGGACCTGGCCTGAGATGCAAGCCGATGAGCAAAGCTGGTCAGCTGAAAGGTCGTGGGACGAAAAGCAATGGAAATCTTATATCTTCTAAAACCAAATTGTCGAAAGCGAACAAGGTCTCGAAGTCTGAGGATACTGGTGCCAACAAAGGAGTTGCTCGTGAAAGTACTAGCACAAGTAACACAAAAACATCTGCATTGTCGTTCTCAGAGAATACAAAATCATCATTAGAACGATCCATCAAAAGGAGGAGGAGATGTGCACTGAGTGGAAGCCAACTCTCAAAAGTGTCAAAAAGTCGTGAAAGTAACTTGACTTCTGAGATAAGCAAATCGAATGAAGGAACGGAGCCCAAAATAAGCGAATCAAAACAATCTTCTCTAAGGCAGGGCGCTGATGACAGTTGTTCAGGTAACTTCGAGCACACAGAAACGGACACATCGCAGTGCAAGAAACCCAGAAACACTGCGGTAAATCCCGGCGCCTTCCTTAAGAAAACCAAAAAAAGTACACCACTTGCAAATAAAAAGAGTCTTCATAAATATAAGAATGAAACTCATATAAAAACAGCGAGCCACAACACTATAGAAAAGGATAAAGAAACTGAAACGAATATAGACAAATGCATGCAAAGGAAAAGCTCTGAAAACATCAGCAGTGCGCCTGCTAAAAAATTTTCTCCACATATAGAGTCGAATATTTCTTATGTTGAGCAGTCACCACAGAAGAATGAGTTTGAGGTGACTAAAGCTCACGCTGCAGTGTTATGCAATGAGTCTGCAATCGGAGTCGAAAACTATTACCAGGTTGAGCAGAAGCTGCAAACGAATCAACAATATCAACATCAGCCGAATACAGATGGAGCTGCCTTTCCTTCTCATATGACTTCCATGCCCCTAAACTTCTGGGGAAGTCCTAAGAAGGAAATGGTGATGATTTCTGAGAGCAGACAAGACTTTGAGGCACATTTGTTCAAGAAAAGCATGGACTTTTCTCCCTCTTCACTGGCGGAGAGAGGAGCAACGTCTTCCTCTGGCTACGGCACGCTAGAGGTGTCCTCAAACACCGCCGTCTCTCGCCTGGCGGACTCGCACTCCCAGCTTCGGAGCAAGTTCATCGAGCAGCCCAGGCGGCAAACTGACTTCGAGTTTGGACAGGGTTCTCCGGAACAAAGGTCTTGTATTTTCTCAACTAGAGCCACCGAAGCACACACTTTTGGGCAGCTGAGTGGCAAAAAAGCCTTGTCTCATATTTCTGAGGAGAGCAACTATTCGGATGTGAACGAAGTCAACATAGAATTGGCGTCCGTAGAGAATTACAGGAACGAGCAGAGTAAAGCTAGCAATGAAGCCGCGGAAATAGTCAACCATTTCTCGAGTGAAAAGGGCAATTTTGGCACTGTAAATACAATGTATGTTTCACAGGATTTTCAACAAAGGTCAGAATCTTCCAAAGACTCAAGGACAGACCGCAACATATCTGAAGAATATGACGAGATGCTTCAACTGGATATATCTACGGAAGCCCCAGGTGAAACCTTGCTTAGAGTTACTATTGAGGATACATTTGGAGCTAGAGTGACGGATCTTGAGGTTGGCCAGGCTGCAAAACCTGTCTCTGAACTGGAGTCTCCAGGCAGATGGTTCAAGTCCCCCCTGCAGGGACAAAAACAGAATAAATCATTACAAGCACAGGCGCAGCGACAACAAGGAGGCGGGAAGGACAGAAAAATCTCGGTTGGTAGTGCATTAGAGAAACGCGCTAAGGTTTCCAGTGATGGCAGGAGCTGGCTGAATGAAATTCCAGTGACAGTGGTCTACACAAATCAAAACTCAGACATACCAGACCTTTCTTTCACAAACGAAGATGAGTATAGCTTAGACAGCTGGACACAAAACAGCCTTTGTATGAGCAAAAAATCTCTTGAGTGTGGACCAAACAGCAATGAACAAAATTGTGATCAAACGTATTGCCCTAAGCAAGATTCTGGCGATATTGTCAATGAAGATTTAGTTCATGAATCTACTACACGACACTGTACCCCGAGTGTGAGAGGTTCTTGTGAGAAAACAAAAACGGAAGCAGGTGAGAAATGTGATTCTATGAGAAAAGTCAACGAGATAAGTGGAAATGATAAATCTAATAGCAACGATCCATTTCGTGCGGGGAAGGACTTGGAAAGTTTGCTCGACTTTGCTTTAGACAAGGCTTCATTCAACTGGAGATTGCCGGCGACTTCACGCGTGGGATCAAAACCATTGTTCAGGAAAGCGAGGGTCCGCCGACTGGGTCGTTCAGTTATAGGTTCTAAGCGTGAAGTTTCACCCAGTGTGAACAGAGGGCCTCAAATCCCCAGGGATTGCCAAAACAAGAGAATCTCAATGCCACCAGGTCCAGACACTAAACCAAACTGGAAACTTCGCTTGGCGACACTAAACGACGACACTGATCAAGAATCCGCTGATAGAACTTGCGCGTGTGTCTCTGCTTCCAAAGCCGTGGAGATGACGTCTGCAACCACTGCTCCAGACATACTCACACCTCAGACACAGGCAGTAGAGACTGAGCACGCCAATGATGAGCAGACGTTACAGCGCATACTAAAACAGGTAGCTGTGCAACCGTTCGAGATAAAGAGAAATAGGAAGTCACGGAGGGATGAAGTGAAAACTGAGGATGTTATTGTGGGCAATCAGCGTGTACAGCCATCCTGTATGAGTGTTGAAATTGGGATCTGCGAGGATGAACAAACGGCTTCTGTCGCGACCAATTCGGGAATAAAACACCAAGTTGTCGTGCATGCTGTGTCACCGCAGGAGAGAATTGAAAGTCATAACAAACATTATAGTTCTAGTGAAAGGAAAGCTCTTCAGATTGACAGGGCGTTTAAAAACTCAGATTCTCTGCCTAGCAATAGCTACAGCTCGGCTATGGGTGATAACCACAGATCAGTCCAGGAGATGTCGGGGCAGGAGAATGTGCCTCAGACTGTGAAAAAAATTCCTCATAAAAGCATTCAGGACGCTTGTAATGCGGAAGATAAGAAGCAGCAAGAGAAGAACGAGGAGGAAGAGGACCATGGCAAGGGTTTCAGCCACAAGGAACCCGAGTGTTATTGTAAAACTCAAAACAATCACGGCGCAGGAAGCCTAAACCAGAGTCAGGTGAATATAACCCCTCCCCAGCAGCCGGCGGAGCAGAAGACCCAAGGCATTGCCGGAAGAGGCGACGCGCCGACCGGTAGCCCGGGCCCCAGCAACTCCAGCTCTATCGTACTCAGCTGGGTGGGCAGCCAGAATGGGTCAGACGGCAATGATGATGTCCTCTCAGGCGCGGGCCTACAGTCTCCCTCGGCGGCCCTCAACTCACAGCCTCTGGGTAGCGGCGTGGATACAACGTGTTCCTATTTTCAGGACACTGAATCAAAGTCGCATTACTTGTTCGGAGATATGGACCCCAGAGACAAGAAAAAAGAGGACTATAAACTTAACTCAGACTTGCTATCTGCACAAAGCTCCAATTATAGATTTAACCACGCCTTGGAAAACTCTGAGTTGTTTTCTTCTGTTGGACCGTTGAAACAAAGCAATTTGAATGAAAATAAGACGAAAACTGAACCGGACGTTTCCTATTTTCACTCTGAGGTGATGGAAGACTCCTCTGCGGGTGCGGGCTGTGATGAGAATATTGTATCGGAGTCTCTGAGCATCAGTCTGGGCGGCTTCTACAGTCATGAAAAGAATGGCAATAAAAGCTACTTAACACAAACCAGTAAAAGGGGAATAGACGATGAGATATTGGATCAGGAATCTTATCTGTACAACCTCATGAAGAACATGGGCTGGAATGACGAGATGCCACGGGAGGGATGGGGTCTTGCTGCGACCGAAGAGAAACTAACTGCCCCATACCCCGCGGAGCGCACTGCCCCTCTGGTACTCTCAGGGCATGACCCACCTGGCGAGGGGGACTCCAGGTGTGGTTACGTCATCTCAGCCTGGACCAATCAGCGTCAATATGGCGAGCTAGATGCCGACACAAGCCGGCCCGGCGCTTCCCGTCAGACCGCGGCCGCACGGAACCCGGCACGCAGCAGGCTATCGGTGGTTTCCAACCCGATGCTTGGAAGAGAACAGTGCAGTTCTGAGAGAAACCAAGGTATGAGCCTCCCACGTATCTCTCAATCAAACCCAAGGGAGCATCTCGGTCATGATTTTGAAAACAGGCCGCATACTGGTACAAACGCGGGCTTCACACGGGATATCCCCACAGAACGTGCGCGTTTTGATCAGCAAGGCAGTCGCTTAGGTAAAAGAAATACACCAGAGATATCCGGTGATCTGACGGATAGCTCTAGACTGGGCGTGTCTTGTACTAGAGACAGACTGAGGGAACCAGGCACCTGGGGAGCGGACTGTGAGACCGGGAAATCCCGGACTGCTGCGCCGTCGCTGGAGCAGCACCTGAGGTCCCGGTTTGGCGACCCCGATCTGAGAGCTCAACCGACGATTCCCCGCGCCGCCTCAGTCACCGTGGGCAGCAGACGACAGCTCCGCTCCCCAGACGGCCGCCTCAGCGTGAGGTCTGACGGCGCCAACTTGTGCTGCGGCGACAAGTCCCCGAGCCAGCCGAGCCTGGACTGGTACCGGCCCCAGTCGATGTCCTCATCGAACTCCATCAGCGCCAGCCACACGGCGGAGGTCGTGGATCCTCTCAGGAGTCAGGAATCAAACAGCGGACAAGCACGGGCCCAGTCCCTCTGCAGGCAGAGTATAGAGAAAGAGGTGGACAATAATGAGCATGAGTTCAATGAAAGAGACGGGGAGAATAATGGGCGGGAAGTAAATGGGAGTTACACAGGTAGTGTTGGAAATGGAGTCACTGGGAGTTACACAGACAGTGTTGGGCAGGGAGTTAATGAGAGATACACAGGCAGTGTTGGACAGAGAGTCAATGAGAAAGACGGCGATAATAATGGACATGAAGCCAATGATAGAGGCGCAGAGAATAATAGACAGGGAGTCAATGAGAGATACACAGGCAGTGTTGGACAGAGGAGTCAATGAGAGATACACAGGCAGTGTTGGACAGGGAGTCAATGAGAGATACACAGGCAGTGTTGGACATGAAGTCAATGATAGAGGCGCAGAAAATAATAGACAGGGAGTCAATGAGAGATACACAGGCAGTGTTGGACAGAGTCAATGAGAGATACACAGGCAGTATTGGACAGGGAGTCAATGAGAGATACACAGGCAGTGTTGGACAGAGGAGTCAATGAGAGATACACAGGCAGTATTGGACAGAGGGTCAATGAGAGATACACAGGCAGTGTTGAAGATGAGATCAATGAGAGATACACAAGCAGTGTTGGGCAGGGAGTCAATGAAAGGGGTGCAAGCAGTATTGGACAGAGAATGAATGAGAGATACACAGGCATTGTTAGTCGGCAAAGCAGTGAGAGATACACAGTTAGTGTTGGACAGGGAAACAACGAGAGATGCGCAAACAGCGATGGGTACGGAATGAGTGAAAGATACACAGGCAGTGTTGGGCGTGGAATGAGTGAAAGATACACAGGCAGTGTTGGGCGTGGAATGAGTGAAAGATACACAGGCATTGTTGGGCGTGGAATGAGTGAGAGATACACAGGCATTGTTGGGCGTGGAATGAGTGAAAGATACACAGGCAGCGTTGGACAGACAATCGATCTGAGAGGCGCAAACTGTGCTGGAGCCAATGACGCCGGCGTCTCTAGGTGTCATGCTTTGAGTTCAGCCGTCATCACAAACCGTTATGGAGGATACCACACAGGGGCAAGCTCTACTTCTGGAGGACAACACGTCCCGCCGACTTCTAGCTCTGTACCAAGCAGACAAGAGCTGGTAACTGATGAGCAATGTCCAGCGCTGAATCCTATGACAGGGGATCGACAGACCACCAGAATATCAACATTGAACAGACGCTATGGACTAATGATGGATTCAACAGCAAGAGGACAAGAGGAGAGCGATAGGAGGGTCAGCAAAATTGTGCAGATGTTTGAGATGAGAAACTCAGGCAAATAAGAGACAGTTTTAGTTCTCGCCAACGAATAAACTACGTAGGAGGCGAAGAATATTAGGTCTCGGATTTTAATACAACCTGCACCTCAGTATAACGAGACCTGGAAATTAAAAGCAAAAACAAAACAAAACAACAAGCAAACAAGAACAAACAAACAAACAAAAAAGAAAACCAACGTTATTGTATGTCAAGATAGTGTCCCTGCCGGTATCGATGGCCTCCTAAAGGGTATTGGTGTCGATGAAAACCTCTCAAAACCAGACTGCAAATCTCTACTTGTGTTATTTCTACGAATTTTTTTACCAGTCCTTTCAGCACAATTGTCACATAGACAGAGTATAGTCATCATAGGATAGTTCACTTATCATTAAGTCACATCTATTTGTTGGTAGCAACAGAGAATTAAAATACTAGGTATATGCGGCGGGTGGAGGAAATGTGAATTGTCACACGGTATAGACGACGGTTTTTTTTTCTTAACATCTTAACATAAATTACATTAATCTTGAAATGCGTCGCAACATGAAGTCCATTTAACTTAAAATATATTTTGATATAAATTTCCATTTATCTTACGATGAATACATTGATAAACGAAACATAATAAATGATCATGTTTCTCCACATTTTTTCTGCATTTGTTGAATATTGTGTTATTTTAATTTCCACTGATACCAACAGCTGTGTCCCTATAGTGTGCCAAGTGACAATTGCGTAAATCGCTAAAGCTTGATCCACATTCCAGAAAAGCAAACAAGGTACTTTAGGTCTTCCTGTATCTCTTTATTTCTAAGGCATATTTTCTGAATGTGTCAGGGAACAAATCGCACCAACGTTTATCAACAGGTGGCACAATATTAGCTCTTTACAAAATACCATTGCCTTATACGAGAAAGTACAAAGATGATCCTCAAAGTATCATTCTCCCCAAGAGACCCAATAGTCGATTTCTTGTCTCCTATTATGATAGCTATCTACAGTCATGAACTCTAAACCAAATTGGCTGGGGTTTGAGATTATACATGTACTTATAGGTGGATTTTAAAAATGTCTAAAAGATGCAATTTTAATGCAGATAAAATACAATTAGAAGGGAGACATGTTGACATTAGTTTGATGAAGTGAAGTATGGTAATTTGTATACTTTCATGTAGGATTAATACGCTGATTTTCAATACTAGGCTAGCTCGTGGAAAGGAATAATCTACTTGCTAAGAAATTGCGTGCATGTTCGTTTTACGCTATGTGTGAAACACTTTAAGCACATGCCAATTTTATGGATGGTTCGAGGAAAATTGAATGGTAGCAATTTAACAAGCTGGCACAGAAGAGGTACCTGTACAAACAACGTTAGGCAGCTTTGATAAACAAGTCGACGAGCACAGAATATGTTTTATTTATTTTCTTCAAAAATCCATTGCCGTAATCACCATCATCATCACTACAAAGTACTATCATCATCGTCGTCGTCATCATCATTTATCACCCCCCCCCCCCCCCCTCCGTTGCCTTATACGAGAAAGTACAAAGATGAATTGGATCATCATTAAATTCAATGGGTTTTTTTTCAAAGCAGCATTGCACATTAACCACTAAATATATTTTTTAGAGAAAAACGTCACAAGAACCATTTATGTTCAGGAAATCTCTTTTTTATCCCGACAGTTTCAATGTGATTTGATTTCTAAATAATGTTCAGGTTAAAATAATGGTCTCATTTTTCAATACCACTTCAGCATGCTTTCAATATTATCACTATTTCGTTTATTCATACTCAAGTGCTTCTCCCAACCATTTTCACCCTTTCCTTTCAACTCTTTATTATTTTACAAATGATGGTGACATCAGACAAACAAACAAGACAACATCAGTTTATGTGAAGACTTTTGTTTATTGTAGTATTATCATGAAGAAAAATGAGAGCCAATGAGAACAGACAGAAAGCGGCCACAAGGCAAACTTCTCACTCACAGACCGATTCAAGAATTCAAGAATAAGTTTATTAATGGTAACAGAGGATAGCAATTAGCATGTTCAGTTCCACTTCTTTTCATTATAATAAGAAAAACAAAAACAAAACAAAAAAATCAAGTATAAAATATAAACCGTTATAACATTATATACTTTGCATATTATAAGTAAGGAAAGTCATAAATCAAGAAGTTATTTTTAGTTTTCAAATTTTAGATGCAACAGAGAACGGAAAATCAAAATCAAATACAAGTCCACCAACCGCAGTATACATTAAAACCAGGCACAGTAAGTCTCGATAAAATGTTAAAGTAAAAATCAAATAAAAGAGTCTTCCATTCACTTTATTTCTATGCAAAAAAATAGTATTTGTTATCCTACGGACCCTGTCTTAACAATCAGTGCAGACACACAAAAATCACATATATATTCACAGTACTATTTCTCCCACTCAGAGAATAGAAATTTACAAAAGCTTTGTAAAAATGACCTAAATAAGGCGATTAATAGTTTATTTTAAGTACTTCATAGCAATGTACTCAACAACACAATTAGAGCACATAAGTTTTCCCGCTACATTAGGAATAGTCATGAGATGATATAAAACAAAAAATGTATTTAATTATATTTTAAATTAGTATGAACAGATCTTTACGTGATGAAGCATGACCCTAAGACCACAACTGTTTTAACTAATGCATCAATCTCCTCACCTTTATCAGTTCTGGTTTGGAAGCGATAATTCAGGCGAAAAGTTTTACTATCAAAAGCCTTTAATTTCATCATGCCAGCTTTGGTCAAGAAAACATAAAGACCGAGGCTTCCCAAGGTACAGGCCAAGTCAACAAAGAAACAAAACTTTTGCACTATGTGAAAATGACCGATCTATTCACCAGTTCAGGACATTTAGGACAGTGAGAAGGCTAGAGGGCCCACCAAACAGTGTTTGCTGAGTACCATACTGATCTAAATCTGCTGTAGGAATAAAATTTAACAGATCCCTTATAGATATATCTTAAATGTGGAGTTTTCTTTACTTCTGTGATTTGACCTTTAGCTTGGGAGGCCTTAGGAACCATAAAAAGAAAAACTTTGCACCTGAGAAATTCTTACTACTCGATTTTTTTACAATGTTGACATACACATTGCACACTGGCTTGCCAAACTAATTAACACTCTACACTTCAAGCAGTTGTTAAGGGTCTTTTGTCACACAAACAAAATGGAATGGATGTGTTGCTCTCTCTGCAAATAAAGAGAGTAGGATTCTTCTGATACTGTCACTAGCTCAGGCTATTAGCCTAACCAGAGAGGCTGTCACGATTCAGCATGCACCTAACCCAAAATGTTGAAAAACTAAAAAAATTTGATTTTCAAGGCAAGGAGTAAAGTATCTTTAACTCCTCTCTGTATTTTTAACTTGATCCATCAAGTGATTTCTTAACAATGACAAAATACATGTAACCTTATCAAACTTCGTGTTTTGTACCCTTCTCCTTGGGTCAAGAGGCCTTTGTGGTTTTCCAATTTTTAAATAGTCAAAATGAATCTCATCAAGAATAAAAAAAAATTCAAAGACTGAAAACAATAAAATCTGAACAGAAAATTTCTATTTTTTATATTTGAATTTGAATTGAATATATATATATATGTAAAACGGTGTTCTAATTTTACCCTCTGACATACAATTAAGATTTGGCAGCTCACACCCACTGCAGGATAAACACAGGCAGACAGAAAGCAACTGTTGGGGTCAGATAAACTTGCTTGGAATCTTAGAATATACAATAGAGAAACCAGTGAAACTGCGTGGCGAGAGCAGCAGCAGCAACAACATGTGGGCATAAATAAAACAAGTCGACATGGAATGGCGAGTAGTTGTTATGTTCATAACAGCATCAATTCTTTTGGTAATATGTATTGATTACAAATTAATATTAGTTACCAAAATAATAATAATAATAATAATAATTATAATAATAATGGTAGTCATAACCAATAACAAGCATTATAGTACAGGAAAGATCCGCCCAAATCTCTTCTCATGGAGTCACAAACTTAAAAATAAGATAACTAGCATTTTGAAATAAACTTTTCCCTCCCATATATATTATCTTCAAAGACAAAATCTGAGATACCGGTTTAGACAAAAAAATATATTTTTTAAATTTCTATCAGGCAGTAGAAATATTTTAAGAAAATTACATGGTTTTAGAAACATAACAGTCATCAAAGTCCTTAGTTAAACTTAGAATTTTGTGACAAGTCCTATAGATTTAATTGAAAGATGGTGTTAAATTACAGTTTCCCATGATAGTTTTTACAACCAACAAGTAAAGAAACAGAATCTTTAATCCTAAGTATTCCATTAGATGTTATATAACTTTATCAACCAGTACCTGTTTCTTTGTTAAAAACTGAAAAGCTAAAACTAATTTACGCAGGAGTAAGCACATGCAATGGACGTGGACTTCAGTTTCCCTAATTGCATCAGACAAAGATGAATCCCAACTTAAATGTCAGCACAAGAACAACAAATAAATACATCTTGCTCAGTGTCATGGAATAACATTAACAAAATACAAGGCGGCAGCATGACGATCCAAACTCAAAGAAAAGCCTCTAAAAGAATACAAGATTACAGTTCAGGTAAAAAAAGTTTGTTCTTAATACTAACTACATGTTGACTGATTAACACTTATGTTTCATGTTGAGGCTGAGGCAGACACAAATCCAACTTAGACTCATAAATGGACAGCTTTTAAAGAATTTCCTATGGATTGAAATTGTACGCTTCAAAATCGTTCATTGGTTTTGCATGTAATAGGATATGTGATAATGTCTGAAGGTTCTATATGTATTGTGCACTTTGAAATGTTTCATTAGTTTTACGTTCATTTCGTTCTCTGAAAATTTTCTATAATTTGTGCACGTTTAAATCTTTCACTGGACTAAATTTCCTTCACTTCCTCAAAAAATCTATCAGTTTTAGGTCCCTGAGATTTCTGAAGAATCTATCTTGGCTTGTGCGCTTTGCTTTGCCCCCAAAAAATTACCTTCCAGTCAAGACTCGCATTATTTCCTCCAGTGTTTGTAAAAGGGCAGGATAGATTTCGGAGGTTTCATTGACATTATAACAGCTACATGCCTTTGGTGAAAATAGGGCAGCCTTAACTTTGTCAGCATCATGTGTGGGCTACTTTAACTTGTGATATTTAACATAACAGCATCGCAGAACAACAAAAACTAGAAGGTATAAAACTAAGGCTGTTAAAAAAGTTAGTTTCTAAATCTAGTTGCACAAAAGAATTAATCGATTTAAATTCATACATATTAAATAATATTGATTTTGTTTTTCTTTATTTGCTATATACTATGTACAATGTAAGCACACCTGTCTTTGCTTCTTTTATCATAGATGATCTAAACTGAAAGTTGAACATGGCATAAACATTTCTAAAAGTATACATGAAGGCCATTTCACTGCATATCTCAAAAACAAAAAAATCTGCAGTAGCGTACAGACAATTATATATCTAAATAAAATTATTAACAGTAAAGTTGTGTAAAAAGAAAAAAAAACACTTGACAAAACAAAAATTAAAACAAAACTATGAAGCAGAAAATGGCATAAAAATTTCTTCCAACATCACATTTCATAACCTCCACTCTCATTACAAATGGATCTATATGGCTTAAAGGAAAGATAACTTCGCACTGGAGGGAGGAGAAAATCGTTCAGAGAGGTGTTGCACTCTGAACGATTTTCTTTGGTTAAAAATTCTGATGAGTGACAGGTAATTGTTTTTTTGTTTTTTTTTCTTTTCAGGGTGGTGACTTCAATAGAAACAACAACATCGCGCTACAGCAACAGCAACAGCAGGCTTGCCTCACCCATTCACTCTCTTTCTCACTAGCTGGTAGAAGCATACACACATGCAAACACACACAAACTTGGTCCTCTATAACTGTCCATTGGTAGAAGAAGCTGAGATGAAAATCTGTGAGAGAGAAATAGAAACAATACAAATGGTTACAAAATATGTCTACCAAAAAAAAAAAAAAAAAGAAAAAAAATGACATGTCATCTCCAATGTATGAGAAAAGGTGAAGAGGTGTTGAGATTCTAGTTATATATATATATATATAAAACCGCCCAGACGAACGTGATAGAGCCTACATATATAAAAAAAACGCATGTACGTTCATTTACCGGCCATACGTTTCTTCCAGGCCGATAACAAAAAATAAGTTTGAATACAGAAGAGCTTTGCCCCATTAATATTTCCAACAGAGAAAATCCACTCCTAGTTAAATAAGTAACCTAGGTTATTTGAGCAATGCACTTTATCAGTGTATTTTACAGCTTGAGGGACTTACATGAAGAGAAAAATAAAAGTGCTACATCTGGGTAAAAAATGTCTCATTTCCCATTCTTGACATCTTCAATTTGCTGAACACACTCAATCCTTTCCACAGACATGTCAGGGTTGAACTCCGTCACAGAGCGGATTGCATCTGCCAGGGCCTGAAAAAGGGCAGGGAAAAAAAACAAAGAAATAAAAATATTACAATAAGTTAGATAATATAATAATAATAGTAATAATAATAATAATAATAATAATAATAATAATAATAATAATAATAATAATAATAATAATAATAATCTTTATATAGCACTTTTCCTCAACATAGCCAAGCTCAAAACACTTTAAATAGAATAAGACACAAGCACGCTTAACAGAAATTGCAAACAGATATACATAAAAAATAAAAAAAATCTACACAGTAAAATTAATAGCCTTGTTGACCAAAAAATTAATAATGACAGAACATATTTTTTAAAAGAAATTAGTATTAAGATCATATGAAAAGGTATCTTTTAATTTTCATTACAAAATTGTATGTATATGTGCCTAGTTCTGTGATATATTTTGGAAAATGAGGTAAACTGAATTGGTCCGCGAGAAAAATTTGTCTTGAACTAACTGCATTGAGCAATTAGTACGACATTAAATGTAATTGTTATGAGCATTTGCCGTAACAAGCATAGCTCTCTCTGTCTCTGTCTCTCTGTTTTATTTTATTTGCATATCACCCAATGTTGAAGACTAGTCGCTCCTGCAGAAACTAATAGTTCTATAAAGCAAAGGTGAAACTTAGCCAAAAGAACTCACAGAATCAAAGTCAAAGTCGTCCTCATCATCTCCCGACACGACGACCTTCTGTACCACATGGGTCTCTTCTATGCCGTCACGTTCCGTTTTGTACTGTATTTAAAAACAAACAAGAAAATGGAGATAATAAGAGATATGTAGTATGAGATTTACAATCTTGGAGAAAACTTTCAGAAGAAGAAATACACATAGAAATAAAAAGGAAAAAAAGACACAGAAAGAGCTGAAAAGGTATGTAAAGGATTGTAACTTAAAACGCTAAGAGTAAGACAGAGAGAGAAAAAGCCACTATCTGAAAAAAGAGATTATAGGAGTTGCTAAGTAATATTATTTATCAAATAACCTATGCAGCAGTTCCACTGGGGAAAAATGCGTTCAATATTGTTTTTGCAGATGTGGCGAGTGTTGAAAGCATACGCTGAAATATCCTCCACCCCTTTCTCAGGGTGCAGAGAGAGATTATAGAAGATAGAACTATCGTTGTTGCCCACTGAGACAGAGAGCTCCACTACGAGTGGCATTGTTCTAGCAGAAACTCAAGTCTCAAAGTCCTTTTTGAGCTTTACTATGAATTATGATGCTTTTGCAGCATTGGCAAACATGCTCCCCCACACTTTCTGATTCCCAGTTACTTTCAATGCCTACATTAAGCCATTTTTGTAAGTCAGTCTTTTATCTTTTCTCCCTCTTGTCCTGATGCGTTTCTCTTCCATCATTCCAGTTGTCACATGTGATCTAAAGGAGACACAGAAGAGCCCAGCTTGCGATGTAACTTCTCAAAATTAACCACCAGGTCAACAAATTTCAAAAATTGCAATTAGTGTTGAAACACTATTTTTAAAAAATGCTCTGAAGTCGCAATCTGATTGAATCAGCTGTTTCTGTTGTATGGGATTTATGAACAGCACAACTTGTTTCCTCTGACGTCAAAGCATCTTTTAAAAAGGTGTAGCTGCCTGAAAATCATTATGTGTAACCATACTTCAAGAAAATGATTTTCCAACTCAAACGTTAGTAAAATATACAAATGCTATCTGTTAATAATCTCATCTAGCATCAGGCTTTAATATTATAAATTGCACCATTCCCAAGAATGTTGAAAGCGTGGATTTGAGAGGAATGGACACCACACATCAGTGATTATGATGATGATGATGATGATGATGATGATGATGATGATGATGATAATAATAATAATAATAATAATGAAAGTATTTATATAGAAGCTTTTCCATAGCTCAAAGCGCTTCATATTTTGAATTAATCAAGCAATCAATAAAATAAAATATTGCTAAAATCATATTGCACATATCAATTCTCCGACTGACCAAAGAGTGAACAAAAAATGGAGCGGTGGGGTGTTCCTTCAGGATTTATCCACTAAGAGATTGTAGAAAAAAACACACAAATCAAGATGACATAATAGACAGGTCTCAACTCAAATAGTTCCAATATACAAGTAAATTATCCATGCCCAATATTATTTCTTTCCTTATATTCTGTATCAACCCGATGATAAATGATGTACGTTGTATTAAGTTATACATGACTTTTATTCATTTTTCCTGTATCCTGTATAAATCATTTTCTTGATAAATGATGATGATTAAGGCAAGGACAACAATCAAAATTTTATTCAAGCAGTTCCACAAGCCTCCCTGTACTTATTGACTTAAGCAACAGTTGTAGAGCCAAGATTGGTATATGTATGATAATGTTGATGTGATAGCCTTATCTGATACAATAGGGCTCTGTACTTTGTGAATTAAACATTTTTGATAGAACAATATTTTGAAAGTCATATTTAGAAGAGCTAGAAGAAAAAAACAACGTCTACGCATTTCCAAAACAAAAATGGTTGTTTAGAATGTCATAGTAATGGCCAGTTAGTATCCTCTACAAGTTAAAAGGCACTATCTGAGAAAAGAGAGAATGTAGAAGTTGCTAATATTATTTATCAAAAAACCTATGCAGCAGTTCCACTGGGGAAAAAATGCGTTCAATATTTGTTTTTGCAGATGTGGCGAGTGTTGAAAGCATAAGCTGAAATATCCTCCGCCCCTTTCTCAGGGGCAGAGAGAGATTATAGAAGACAGAACTATCGTTTCCCACTGAGACAGACTTTACTACAAGAGGCATTGTTGAAGAAGAAACTTAAGCCTGCAAGTCCTTTTTTTGTGTGAGTAATAAATCTGATCTTTATTATGAATTATGATGCTTTTGCAGCATTGGCAAACATGCGGCTCCACACTTTCTGATTCCTTGTTACTTTCAACGACTCCATCAATATCCCTACATTAAGTCATTTTTGTAAGTAGGTCTTTTATCTTTTCTCCCTCTTGTCCTGTTGCGTTTCTCTTCAATCATTCCAGTTGTGAAATGTGGTCTAAGGGAAAGTTAACCACCAGGTCAACAAATTTCAAAGATTGCAATAGTGTTAAACACTATTTCAAAAAATGTTCTGAAGTCACAATCTGATAGAATCAGCTGTTTCTGTTGTATGGGATTTATGAACAGCACAACTTGTTTCCTCTGACGTCAGAGCATCTAATAAAAAGGTGTAGCTGCCTGAAAATCACAATATGTAACCATACTTCAAGAAAATGATTTTCCGACTCAAACGTTAGTAAAATATACAAATACTATCTGTTAATAAGCTCATATAGCATCAGGCTTTAATATTATGAATTGCACCATTCCCAAGAATGTTGTAAGCGTGAATTTGTGAGGAGTGGATACCACACAAATGTGATAATAATAATAATAATAATAATAATAATAATAATAATAATAATAATAATAATAATAATAATGAAAGTGTTTATAAAGAGAAGTTTTGTCATAGCTCAAAGCGCTTCATATTTTGAATTAATCAAGCAATCAATAAAATAAAATTTTACTAAAATCATATTGTGCATATCAATTCTCCGAATGACCAAAGAGTGAAAAAAAAATAGAGCAGCGGGGTGTTCCTTCAGGATTTATCTACTAAGATATTGTAGACAAAACACACAAATCAAGATGAGATAAAGACTGGTATGAACTCAAACAGTTCCAATATACATGTAAATTATCCATGCCCAATATTCATTTTTTATATATTCTGTATCAACCTGATAATAAATGATGTAAGTTGTATTAACTTATACATGCCTTGTATTCATTTTTCCTATAGCCTTTTCTTGATAAATGAGGATGATTAAGGCAGAGACAACTATCAAAATTTTAATCAAGCAGTTGCACAAGCTTGTAATGAACCTAGCCTCCCTGTACTTACTATTATAAATGACTTAAGCAACAGTTGTAGAGCCAAGATTGATATTTGTATTACTACGGCAATATGCTATCCTTATCTGATACAATAGGGCTCTGTACTTAGAGAATTAAACATTTTTGATGGAGCAATATTTTGAAAGTCATATTTAGAAGAGGTAGAAGAAAAAAAAGTCTATTCATTTCCAAAACAAAAATGGTTGTTTAAAATGTGATAGCAATGGCCAGTTAGTATCCTCTACAAGTTCTACAAGTAGTTAAGCTTTTCTCCCCAAATCAAGAAGGATGGAGTAATGTGAGCTGTGCCCTCTACATGTATTCACTGCTGCCCAGGATTGAAGTGTGGCAATGAAGGAAGACAACTACCTAGGCAACATGGTGGTGGTCTAGAGGAAAGATAGATGGACACATCTACAAATGCCCTCATGTGTAATTTCGCTTTTTTTATTTATTTTTTTTTTAATTTTCACTATAACTTGTTTAAGCCTACTTTTAACTTCTACCTAAAATTTCTACCTCTAAATTCTACTCCTAATTCTCTATCTATGAGTGTTGGGGTTAGCTCGGCGCTGTGA
Source organism: Elysia chlorotica (assembly GCA_003991915.1). Taxonomy (NCBI): domain Eukaryota; kingdom Metazoa; phylum Mollusca; class Gastropoda; family Plakobranchidae; genus Elysia; species Elysia chlorotica. Next base: position 110,353 of record RQTK01000212.1, on the reverse strand, counting down.
GTGAGGGGTCTCTTCGCTACTGCCTAGTGTTGCAGTGAGGCAATAAGGAAGACTAACATCTATGGTGTAGGAGGTAGACCACACGCTGTGAGAGTGAGGGGGTTTCTGCACACTCTGCACACGTCACTTACAGTTGTGGTTTCGACAGTCTGGAGCTTCGAGCTGTGGGACTGAGCGCTAACTAAGAGTCCCGTGTCCCAGTCGTCCTCGGACCGGTCCCCTCGCTCGTAGGTCACCGTGCGCGTCTCCGTTTTCACCAGTGGTATAGTCCGGCTACTTGTGGCCACGTCCGAAAAGTTTGGGTTGTATTTGACCTTTTCCGTGGCGACTGTTGGTGGCTAGAACCCCCGCAGGCACCCGAGACAGAGAGAGACAGAGGGATGGAGAGAGAGGGAGGGAGAGGCCAGTGGGTGCGGGATGCAGGGAGAGGACCAGAGAGCCAAGGATAGGACAGGGACAGGTGGGGGGTGTGCCAGGCAGAGGGAGAGAGAAGAAAACAGAGAAAAAATGTAGGTGAGGGAGGGACAAATATATGTTTCTTGGCGACAAACAAACTTTCTCCTGACTTAGTGCACCGGTGATGGCATCACAAAAACAAAACAAAAACAGGGGACACTTTAGCCTTAGGCAACCCAGAATATCAGCCGTGCAAGTGTGATAAGCTGAGAGATAAGGAATGATTGTGAGACAAAAAGACACTTCTATAAATAATCATTTAAGCTGCATGCATACAATGTATCCCTGATCAGTTTAATAGAAAGATGAAGCTTTATAAACGTCCGAGTCTAAAATGTGCAGCTTGAGTCTACAGTGTGCAACTGACATCGACTAGGTGATTACTTTTTTTTATACTTCACATTTATTTTAGTAGAACACTGCATGCTTTAAACATAAAAAAATTCAACAACCATTCAATTTCAAGCAGAGCTTTTTAAAAAAACAAACTTTTAGAGTATTCATAGAGTTCATTCTGGTTAGGAATCACGTCAAACGAGCAAGACAAAACACGATGCCCACAGCGGTGCAGTCACTGCAAGAAAGTTAGCCAGAGAGAGACACTAAAAAAACAATGCACTGCACAGAGAGCAGGAGGAAAGACTACTCCAGCGCAATCTTTCTGTTCACTCTGACGGGAAACTCAGTACCCCGGCCTATAAATCACGTCCAACGAGGGTTAAGGAAGGATTGGTCAACAACAACAACAAAAAGAAAAGAAAAGAAAGGAAGCAATGGTATCAAACAAAATGAGTTGGGGGGAGGGGGGGTCTAATGTGGTCTAAATAATCACAACCCACAGGGTCTTAAAAAAAAAAAAAGAAAGAAAGAATACAAAGGAAAGTAAGAAATGAGAGGGAGTGTTGGGAGTGTGTGGGTCTGTAAGACTTCTAGCCACCAAAAATCTGCCTGAAGGTGAAAGTAGTAATGTGCAACAATCTGGAAAACTATCCACTGGGTATCGGTGCACACTTCTGTCACAACCCCAACCCCACTGAAGAATATTATTGTACGCACTCGCACTCAAGTTTTAATGGAAGATCAATTACATTCCTCTTAGACTTGAGATCCCTTTACGTCCACCAAACTCCTATGTAATTTTTTCAGGTCTATTATGATAAAGGTTAGGGTAAAAAAATGCATTCAAACATTTATGAAAAAATTAGTAAACTACCCGCCCATTGTTTCAGCAGTGTGTTTCATTTAAGAGCGAGCTAAAATGGTAACTGAAGCCTGCATGCCATTGATATAAAAAAAAAAAAAAGAAATTAAAAGTTTAAATTTAAGAACTAGACATTTCAAAAAGAAGCTTTGGTTAAAGAACAAAAGGTGATGCATTAACCAATTGAGAACAGCAGGATATTAAGATCACAATATGGTTTAGTGTTATTTTTAAACAATACCAGGTGATGATTTTGTTCATTTTGAAAAATATGATATATGGACAGGCCTTAGATAAGAGCAGAAAACTTTGAAATTTTGCATTCCATTGTGTTAAGTGATTCTTAAACTTAAGTTTGAATTTTTCTATTTACTCCTTGATTTTTTTCCATATCAATATTATGATTTTTTAAAGAACTTTTTACAGACTCAGGAACTGAGAATTTTTTGGGGGGACAATTCCATACTTTTCCTAGGCAGCCATGCACAAAATCTGAACTCTATAAAAACCTCACAATTCAAACTGAAGCTATATGGTATACGCACAAACAAAAAGCTGAGTAAAAATGTTCCTTTTTAACCTCTATATTTCGCTTTGTGCCTCAGATTTTGTGAAATACTAGGTATGTGCCCACAGCAATTATCTATCTACATAGCCATAGTCTTGGTTACAAGTCTAGTTCCACATTATGTAGACCTAAGTGTTGAGTTATGATAGTTAATACTACACATTGTGCTATACATTGATGCCCATTGAGTTACCTGTTTATTAAAGGAAGTAAACCAGGACTTCCACAATGATTTTAACAATCATCAATGAACATCAAACTATATGACTATGTTGGTTTATTTTGTTTTGTTTTTTGTTTGTTCTGAAAATCCATATATGCATAAAAAATTGACATTGAATTACTTTATAATCATTATCATCTTTTAGTTCCCATCACCACATAATTACATAAGTTTTACTAATAACATGTCTTGACAGTGGTTAAAAATTAGTTTATTAGTAAATGGTAATGGCTCAGTTAGGGCATGGATATTTATAAGAGAGTCAGAGAAACAAAGATATAGAAAGAGAGAAGTATGGGTTATGATTTGGAAGAGTCTATGTCAGTTTATGTCACAAAGAAGCTTTGAATAGAATTTGGAAAGTTTATCGACAGTTTATATATCATAATTCAAACCCTTGGAAGAACATTACAGCAGGCTCTAAATGAGTTAAATAGAATAGACGGAAGAGAAGAAAAAGGTAAAAGTGAGCAAGATATTTAAAGTTCCACTCAACTAGATGGAATCAGGAATGCCTTGTCAAAATAACTTAGATAGATGGTTATGAAATCTCTCTCTAACTGTACCTCGACTAATTTTGCATATCTTTTAGGGAAAATATGCCTAATTTTCAGGATCTTCCGCTACAAACAACTACAAAATAAATAACAAATAGACACCTGATAGCTGTATGTAAAACTCAGAATATGTATAATATTGACCTTGCTGGAATAAAAGTAAATAAAGCAGCCTATTGCCATTAATAAAGAGACGGAGAAGGAGAGAGCTGCACTAAGAATCAAAGATGATCTGTGTATCTTTTCAAAATCAATCAGTAAGATTTGTACATTTACTTTACTATATTATTTATCCTAATTGAATTTTTATATAAGACAGAATACCTGTTAAATACACAACAAAGATCAGACCATTCAAAATGTATTGAAGTTAATAGTAAACAACAACGCCATGCAATTTATTTGTTCTAAATGCTGTTAACAGTTTTTATTTAAAGCTATAAATGACCATATATTGGCTTGCACATCAATTAAATTAAAAGCAAATGTTCATAATAAAAAGCACAGGGACTTGATAGAATAGGATGAAATGGAAATCACTACTAGTTTCTAGCATCTAAAAAAAAAGTAACATTATCTTTTTCACATCAGATGATTCAAAGACTATTCTATGTGAACACACTTTATTGGGAGTAATTTGAGAAGTGTTAAAAAATCAAGGATTCAATATTTATGGTTTGAAAATGGGGTACGGCAATATTTTGCCTAGACGTGTTAGTACCAGTGCAAACATTAACCGTCAAGCATCAACAGTAAAGGTAGTTCATGTAGATCTAGATCTATTGTTTGCACTGAAGATATTTATTTTTCCATGGTCACTGTATGAAATAGTGTTTATCTATTTACATTATGCATCAAATAAATGAATTTACCTCTATCATCAAAGCCATGAAGGTTGAGGTTTGGTGTATTATGTGTTTAGTCTGGTTTCTGTGATACTGATATTGATATATGGTTGGGCAATAAAAATCTTTCACGACAAGTTCAGACAAACTATGATGTTATAAAATACTATGTGTGTTTCATTTTGTTTCTTTTTTTCCCCCTCGTATTCAGCCATCTTTAAATTTGGAGTAATAGATTATGTTTTAACCTGCTCTAACACAAAAAAGAAATGTAGGTTGCTTGGATAGTGGTTATTTACCCTCCAAAGTCAGGCGGAAAGATTCCGAGACTAACATCTGATAATCTTATGTGTAGACACACAGAGATGTAGTGCGGGGATACCAGGACTCCTGCCTAAGCCAGTCACGTTATACTGACACCGTCCCACAAGAAAGCAATGAAATCTGACAAATTATATGTTAGGCGACCAGGATGAATAAGGCACAAGTCACTGATATAAGTTTTGAGCTGAGGCCTCTAAACTTTTGATTACTACATATCAACTTTTTTCATTTTCAAATAAGTTGAATATCTCCGGATCTAGAAATGATAGTGATACATTTTTAAACCTGTTACAGGGCATTTGATGATTTTAACAGATTATGAATGACTCCAAAAGTCAAATGTCTGACTTGTGCCCGATTCACCTTAGTTGCCTCAACGTATATAAGTCTATCATTATATGCGATGTGCTCAGTGTGTAAACTCACGTTGAAGCTGTCGTCGAGGCCGTGGCTACCTTTGGGCGGGACGGGAGGCGGAACTTTGCCACGACCCACTGTGCTGGTGGCCGCGGGGTGGAAGAATGGCAACAGGTTGTCTGAGTACCCAGACTTAAGGCTGTCCTTGCTGGCCTACACAGACACAGAGTGAGAAAGGAGAAAACATGACATTATGTTCTTTGGGTAACCAGACTTAACACTGTCTTGTCTGGCCTACACATACAGAGAGTTAGAAAGGAGAAAACATTTCTTTATGTTGTCTGAGTATCCAGACTTAAGGCTGTCCTTGCTGGCCTACACACACAGAGGGTGAGAAATGAGAAAACATGACATCATGTTGTCTGAGTATCCAGACTTAAGGCTGTCCTTGCTGGCCTACACACACAGAGTGAGAAAGGAGAAAACATGACATTATGTTGTCTGAGTATCCAGACTTAAGGCCGTCCTTGCTGGCCTACACACACAGAGTGAGAAAGGAGAAAACATGACATTATGTTGTTTAAGTAACCAGACTTAAGGCTGTCCTTGCTGGCCTACACACACACAGAGTGAGAAAGGAGAAAACATGACATTATGTTGTTTGGGTAACCAGGCTTAACATTGTCCTTTCTGGCCTACACACAGATAGAAAACATGGCCCCGTGATAAAGCCCGGTCCGAGATCGATCTGCCCAATCATAGTAATGTGATCATGGGTTCGGTCTGTCTCAGAAGGTTCGTAACGGGCTGATCAGTCACTCACTTTTGCTAGTATTTTGGCGGACAACTCGACACAATTAGCTTTCTATAACTAATTTCATAATTCACAACAAAAAAGCAAAGCAATTTCTTTTCTCAAGGATGTGGGATTTGATTCTTGCACTGTTGTACAGAAGTTTTCTGACTGTGTCTGACGCTGATCGAGCTGACCTGATCCTTGCGCTGTCTGCGCTAAACCGCACTGCGCTCCGATCACAATGAATGGGCTGGGTCGGTGCAACAGGCTTTTCGTTCCGTTTTTTAAATGTGAAGGGTGCCATATTCTACTTCGATTCCTTCAAAAGTTTACACAATGACACACTACTAGATGAAACAATATATGCTGTGGTGTAGTTGTTATACAATCTTAATTAATCTATAACACTTTCAATACATGCACTTTACTTATTTCCAGAAATATGTAATCTTGCTTTGTGCAGTAATATAGGAGAAGAACAATTTCTTAAAAACACTGGATGCATTGGCTAACCCACAGAAATGTGCACACCGAGGGCCCAGCCAGCTTGTGGATCCGAAGAAGACCTGTGGCCCGTTATTTCAAGCCTCATGCAGTATGTGCACACATTGCCCAGCGCCAAGATGCCAGTCGCCTATATTCGATGCCTATTTGTTGGGCCACGGGCCAAATGGGCCCAAGCGTGATCGACCTGTCAGCCCGCAGGTCATAATATTTTATGATCAGCACGGGCTTAATCATGATAAAGGAAATAGATGTGGTATCACTCAGGTTGTCTAAGTACCCAGACTTAAGACTCTCCTTGCTGGTCTACACAGAGAGAGATAGCGTAGAAAAAAATGGCACTATGATAAAAAAAACGTATAGGTTATCGCTGTCTATAGGGAGAATAGATACGGCAGCATGTTGCTCTATGTTCATAGCACACATCCCATTGTAGAAATGCTGGCAAGCACCTACCTGCACAGGATTGGTCAGGGGAATGAACTGCTGTTTGTTGTCAATCTCAGACTCGTCACCAACGACGCCTGTCATGTCACCTTTACCCACGCCGAGCCCGATACCATAGGGGTAGCCAGCGTTCGCCCCAAGCAAGTTGCCCTGTACAAGAACAAGCAAAGAAACAATGTTAATCAATAATTGCTTATTGAAGATTTCATCAATTATAAAAATAAACCAGTCCACTGTATTCTACTTCGGAAGCCCCACTGCTGTTTTTTTTTATAATGATAATAATAATAAAAGAAGAAGAAGAAGAAGAAGAAGACAAAAATAATAATATAAATTATTTGTAGAGTGCCGTTTCCCAGAAAACTCAGCTCAAGAAGCTTATGCACTTTTAAATTCCATTCAAAGAGAATATGGCATAAAAATATAATGATACTTTTACAACACAAACAAAAGCATTAATTAATACAAGAACATGACTATGGGTACATAGTTTTTAAAATTAATTTTTAAAAAAAATGTTAAGAGACTAAATTGATTCTCACTGTTATAAGCAAGAGTAAGAAGCATGTCTCAGTTTTCATCTAAATTCAAATCATTTTTTCAACAAATCTCTAAAAAGACAATTAAAATTCCTCAGGACTATTAATATTTAACAATAGAGCTAATTTTGTAAAGTAGGCCTATGAGATTTCAAAAAAGAGGGAAAATCGAACTGTTTGGCCCAGTCCGTGTTAAAAGAAAGTCACATGTTAGAAAAGCTCTAATGTACTAGGCTATAATGCCAGGAAATAATTCTGAAAACAGAAGGTAAGATTTCAGGCGTGGTGCTCATATCAGAAACTCTATGGGTGAGAGAAGTTGACAACACAGATAAAAAAAACAGACATCTGATTTCTGACAACACAGATCAAACACTGACAGATGATTCAGCAATGGTATGCAAATCTTAACTCTAAACAGCAGAATATGTGGCTGAGAAATATAGAGTGCTGATAGGTATGATGTGCTGAAAAATTAATAATTTTTTTTTTTTTGCTGTTATATAAAAGAATGCAAAATTAACATGTTTCAAAGTTATTAACTGCTAACTGGGGAAAAAGACAAGAAAAATTGATAGGCAATTGATATAGATTTTGCATGGTAACTTAAAGATAAGCATAAAGTAAAAATAGCAAGCAATGTATAATTTCAGGCCCATTACAATTTAGTAGCCATCGTCATTTCAAAAACAGGTCAACTTGTTTTGTGTGCTTGCACTACCTCTACAGAGTAAGAGTGTGCAGGCATGACGTTATTTTATTCTCATACTTAAGCCATGTTATAAAATAGCTAACATATCATTTATAATTGCAAGATCCACTTGATATGTTGCTAATATATGTGGCAAAATAGACAACATAGATAATGCACCATATGCATGGTCTATTTGATATGTTGCCATAACAGGAAAAGATGATGCCGTTTCTATGTTGTATTTGACTTTGTATTGAATTCAAAATAATGTTGGCTAACAGCACTGAGAAGCAAATTGGGATGCCGTTTCTATGTTGTATTTGTATTGAATTCAAAATAATGTTGGCTAACAGCACTGAGAAGCAAGTAGGGATGCCATTTCTAAGTTGTATCTGTATTGGATTCAAAATAATGTTGACCAATAGTAATGAAAAGCAAGCAGGGATGCCATGGGTATGATATTGGGTGCTTCAGTTTGGCACTGATTCAGTGCTAGTGTAACTGAGTGTTGCTGGCACAGGCATGGATGCTGTTGAACAATCGATGCTGTTACCATGTCGTAGTGAGTGCTAAAGCTAGCGTTGGCCGTGGAGAGGTGACTGGCACCCTGGCCACGCTCCACCGGCTCGACCTTGACCTGGAGTTTGAGGGTCGAAGTGGAATACTCGCCAAGATCTGATGGAGGGTTGAAACTCAACTTTCTGTCATCCTAAGGGAGAATGAAATCCGCACAAGGGGGGCTTGGGTTCATTAAAGGTAAAGGAAATGGTAAATGTTGGTTTCTTCACATCAATTGTCAGCAGCTTGGCTCTATCACTGACTAGACCTCAGAGCTGGATACCCAGGACTTGGCCAGTCGCATATCACTGACACTGACCTGACCAGCATGGAAAACTGTCTGCTAGAGCAAGGCTCTAAGATGGACCTCCTGTCTCAGAAGCTTTATAAGTCTTTGTGTTCATTCATATTTCAATGCTTGGCACGAAGAGTGTTTGGCAGGCCAGTCTCAGACCTAGCATATTTTCCATGAGAACAATTTGATTTCAAATGAAGGCAAGTTGAAAATAAAATTGTTTCTCACAGAAATATTAATCTTTAACAAGTTAAATCAGATAACCTCACTTGTGTATCCAGCAGTAGCTCAACAAGTTTTACTACTTGACCAATGTGTTTTAAGTTTCGAGACTGCTAATGGATAGATTATTATGCCAAAGAGAATTTGATCATTTGTATATATATTTTTAGTATATTCCCCAATTGCACCTGAAAATAAAATTTGTTTGTTAAGTAAATCGGTTAAAACTGTATAAGGTTGGGCCACATATATCATACAAAAATATACAGCAATAAAAAAACCTAAAATTTAAATCACACAAACTGCTTTCTCAAGGGACTGTGTGGGCCACACCATACAAAAATGTAGACAAAAGTGACACCCAGCCAAAGCTCTATGCATATTAGCTCTTTGTATTAAATAATAAGAATAAACAATAATTTTAAAGACCCCAAGAAGCCTGTAATATTTTATAATGTCACAATGAAACAATTTTTTTTTTTACTATAGTCACGGGTCTGGTTTAAATATGTTATCAGTCTTAATGAGTGAGATATCAGAAAGTATAATTTTTTTCTTTAATAAAAAAAAAAAAAAAGAAAAAGAAAGAAAACTAACATGATATGTCTCTTCAAGCAGGCAGCACCTGCAAATTTATCATCGAAAACCAAAGTACCAAGAGTTGCAAATTGTTCAAGCAAAGAAGAAAAAAAAATTAATGGTTTGAAAAAAAAACCCACAACAAACCCTCAGTTATTTTAGGAACAAAAAAATATTCATATTTAAATTAATATAATGTTGTTAATAGTGTTATAAGAGCAGCTGAAGTAGAAATTTCAGATTCTACCGCGAAAAGATGGATGCTGCATAGATGGAGCGGTTAGGTTGAAAGTGTTTTAGTCAGATTGGTATCAGGCTGGGGAGGGGGATCACCTGCTTGTACCTCAGCATCATCATCAGATTACATAATTCAAGCAAAGAAGAAAGGTTTTTTTAAATAATTTTTTTTTATGATGCATACTGAAAGATTTCCAATCAAGAGAATTATGAAAGCAAAAATTTATTAGATTACAAATTTTAAATTCTCCCGCAAAAAAAAAGATAAATGTGAAAAAGTATATATAGACCTGTTAGAATAGTATATAAAGATTTTTGCTTTAAAATACATATATATAGCTAATATAGAGAGCTGTTAGAAAAGAAAGTGTTTTAGTCAAGGCGGTATGTGTGATGGGTGGGGCACCTGCTTGTCTCTCAGGGCATCTGGCGTATCGTCCGAGCCCAGGCCTTTGTTGTCATGGCCTAGCTTTTGGTCGTCCTAGATCGTTGGGAAAGGAGGAGAGTCATGGTCAAGGTAAAGATTGGTTTCTTAACGTCAGACGTCATCAACTGGGCAAGGCTAGCTATATATCGTCCGCAGGACCCCATAGTGGTATACCAAGCACTTGACCAGTATACTGACACCAACCTGACCTGCAGGGGAAACGTTTTAACCCCAGTGCAACTATGTTTCCCAAGGAAGAGTGTGCAAAAAAAACCCTAAAACAAATCCCCCAAACAAACAGGCAGATTACAATACAGAAAATTAACATGGGCCACATAGAACATGTCTACAGACACACAGGAAAGCATTGGCAGTTAGCACTCTCTGGATTATCAATCGCACGCCCCTCTTGTGCGATTTGCCTATCTAAAGATAAGAAGATTTTAGTGGCTAAATCCTCCTAGCATCAAAGGTAGAGGTTGTGTTTCAAGCACTGGTTGTATTGAGGTTGTGTATTTTTCCATGGTCAACTTATGAGATAGTGTTTATTTACTTCCAAATATTTCAAAATTTGTATCCAAATTTACACCCAAATGAGTCAGTCATAAGTATGTCACAGAAATGGATGGGTAACAGCGCTGTGAGGGTTAACTCTACACAAACACACACCAAAAATGAATTAACCGCATCTAAGGTTTCAGTCTTAGAGAAATACAAGCCTGACCTTTGCCACTGCATGCAGGATGAGAAATAAAGCAGTTGGTAGAATACCCCGGCAAGGATCTAGAAATATCTACTTTCAGATGCTGCATTCAACACCAATGCACTATCTCATAAATCTTAAAACCTGTATGGCCATTTTTTACTTCATTGAAACTTTGCATTTCAAACTAGCATTCTGTTACTTCATTCCAAGCTAGCAATCCGTTTCTTCATTTCACTAAAGCGATCTGTTTCTTCATTTCAAGCCAGAAATCTGTTACTTCATCCCAGACTACATATCAGGCTTGGTAATAATATTCATCTATTTTGAAACGAGTCAATTTAGGATGGGGAAGGAATGGAGGGGATATATATTCAAGCTGGCATAATCTAAAACTTTAGTAAAACATTTTAACTGTGATGAATTTAAAGCATGATAAGAGCCTCACAAAAAAACAAAAACAAAAATAAACAACTGCTGAACCCTGAAAGGTGACAGTAAGCATTGGTAAAAGTAAATATTGGTTTCCTAACCTCAGAAATCAGCAACGATGCTATGATATGGATGGCAAAATGAATAAAGCAATGTCCATGTAATATTGTAACCTTGTGAAAATTGTGGTAAGGCAAAAGCAACCACTCTTTGAATCTTATTAAAGCATCATTGATGTTACCATGGAGTCCCTTTAACTCAACAGAGTCAGAGTATTTTGCCTGCCATGCTCATGAAATCACACTATTTTGAGGGTTTAAAAAAAATTCATATCTTTTGAACCAACAAACCTAGAATAAAAATGGTTGTAGATCTGAAAACTTCAGCCCTTGATTTTTTTCATATAAAAAGGCTATTTCACCACGTAAACGTATGCGATATGACTCTGCTGAGTTCTGAAGGAGACAAAGCAAGCACAATGACTGCAGGAACACTGGCACACAGAGAGACAGGCAGAAGATGTTTACAGTCACCTGGTCATCTGCCAAAAGGCCCAACTCATCCCAGACTTCAGGACCTCCCAGATACAGTGTGTCCTGCCCAGAGGGGGGGGAACACAATGTGGTCAATCTTTCTCTAAAAATGCCCACAAGAAGGGGCATAAACACACACACACACACACATGTAGTCTTTGTTCAACTCCTATAGTAGATCTTGTTTTGCAGACTTTCCTACTGACTTTCGAAATGGGTTAAAGTTTAACATCCCCTAAATTTCACAGGGAATCCTATAAGGTCTAGAGTAGTGAATTACTGCATCACAGATGCTCAACAAACACCAGAGTATGTTCACAAATGTAATGGGTTTATATTACAGTACATTTTTTTTTATGAAGTGCAGCCACAACCAGGCCGTGTATAGTGAATTTGTTTTCCTAATCTAAAAAAAATAAAGTAAATCAAAACCCACACAATAAGTATCCATGCCAGCCAGTGCACTGCCTAAACCTTATTTGTAAAGTATTAATATAAACTTTTTGATCTATCTTTAAACGGAAAAAGAAAGCTACACCAATCATTTAATCTCCAGGGGTGGGAAAGAGCAATGACAGCAATGGGATACAGACAGGCAGACAAAGAAAAACGAAAAGAAAGACAATTTAGAAACAAAAAACTTGTAATAGGAATACAATTGTTAATATAACAATTACTCGAAAAAATTAAGCTGAAAACTCAGTGTCCAGGGAAAAAAATATAAACTCAAGATAAAACAGAAGGGAGTGAGAGCAATAGAAAGTACAGACAACAGGGCAATTAGGATTTTCAAAATGTTTAGGTATTGCCAACAAAATGAAAACACAGAACTCAAACACAAGGATAGTGTGGGTGGTAAGGAGATAGCATACCCCGTGTAATCCCATGGCGCCTGGATCTCTTCCCAAAGCTCTGGCAGTAGCATCGTCCACACCCTGCAAGATTTTTTTTTTTAAAAGAAGAGATTTTTAAGAGGAATTGAAAAATTGTAAACAACAAGAAAAAATAAATAAAAAATTAGATCACATTAATTTGCAATATTTTAAAACTCATACACCTAGATGTTTTATGTTGATGTGGACGATAAGACAAACATGAGATGATTTCATGAGCTGACACATTGAGACAGTGCAGGGATACCATGCCTCTAGTCTTAGCCAGTACCATTGTATTGACACTGACCTAACCAGCAGCATTCACCTAGATAACACTTCTTTTGGCCATAATGGATAATTATAATAGGCCTCACTTAAGAAGAGTAAAAAGGATAATATTGCTATCAAAATATATCTTAGGTTTGTACATCTTACACATCCATAATACATAAGACATAAAACCAGCAAACCAATCTCACCATATTGTCCAGTCTATCTTCTGATGTGTTCAGATCATCTTTGCCCTTCCTGCCTTTCTTCTTTTTCTTCTCCTCCTCAGCCTCCTTCTTCCGGCGCTTTTCCTCCTCCTTCTCTCGCTTCCTGCGCTCTTTGTCTGTCTCGCCAGCGTAAGGATCGTACTCCTGACCCGCATGGAGACCCATTGAGTCGTCCTGGTCGTAACCTTTACCCCTGCCTCGCTCGCGCTCCAGTGTGGCTTCCTGAACCAGGCAGAACAAACAGACTAGTGAGCGATTCAACAGCATCATGCAACAGGCTAGTCAGTAATTCAACAGCATCAAACAACAAGCTAGTCAGTAATTCAACAGCATCAAACAACAAGCTAGTCAGTAATTCAACAGCATCAAACAAGCTACATATTTTAAACCACTAGACTAATATGTTCCCTACAAAAGGAGGTTATTCAAATTATCTGACTCTCCTAAATCTAGTCAGTAATTCAACAGCATCCATGAGTCCATAGGTGGATCAGTGATGCTGAGTGGGAAAATTCTTTTAGTACTTAACTTTTTTAAATTTTATTTTAAAGAGGTTAGCATATTGAGTCATACAAATAGGGTATATATTATAATTACTACTTATTTAGGAGAGACAATTTAAATTATTAAAATGCATAAATTTAAGGAAAATTGGCATCACTGTTGAATTCTCAATCATCTTGAGGTTTTTCTTTTTCTAGTTTTTTCAGAGGTACCCAGTTGTACCTTTGCAAGACATAATTGCAGTTGCAGTAAGTTATTTTATAGGTAACTAAAGGTTGGTTGTTTCTTTTAAACTTTCAACGTCAGCAGCTAGACTAGACCACAAACAAGTCCCAAGACAAGTTTACGTCCTGCCACACAGAGACTGATCAAGATACCAAAACTTCTGAATCAACCAGTCACATTTTACACTTATAGACTAAACCATAATAGGGGACAAAATCAGACCAAAAAATTTGCCCAATAGTGGAATGGAACCGGGGACTTGAAGAAGCCCAGCGCTCTCAATTCATTCCAGTCGCAGCCTATTTAGTTCTATGGTGGTCAAAGGGAACTAATAAAACTAAAAGAAATGGCTTTTTATTTAGAAAAAAAATGTTATGTCCCTATAAAGTATCACTTATGATAGAGTGTAAAACAATACATTACAACTATGGTTGCGAAGTGACCTGAACATACATCAAGTTCATGGAATGTAATGCAAATGAGTTAAGCCAGCTCGACCCCACTACACAGCCCACATCACAGTTCTTACCCCTGCACCGTGCTTTTTGTCCCTGCGATCAGCCGTGTCAGTGTCATAAGGGCGCCTCTGTAACGTGTCCTCATCCCCTGCCGACATCCCGTCACGCCCATCTCTACCAGCGGTCGCGTAGGCTGGATAGCGGGGAAGAGTCAGAGAAACATGAACTAGCTGGTCAATGGGAGACATTTGAAAAAGGTAAATCTTTTGTAAAGTATAGTCAAGTTTGTCACATACTTGTTGCACAGAGCGCCAAGGAAACAAGAAGTAGGTTGTCACTATTTCATTCCCACCTATACTATAAATAAGACATACCACCAGCAAACCAATCTCACCATATTGTCCAGTCTATCTTCTGATGTGTTCAGATCATCTTTGCCCTTCCTGCCTTTCTTCTTCTTCTTCTCCTCCTCAGCCTCCTTCTTCCGGCGCTTTTCCTCCTCCTTCTCTCGCTTCCTGCGCTCTTTGTCCGTCTCGCCAGCGTAAGGATCGTACTCCTGGCCCGCATGGAGACCCATTGAGTCGTCCTGGTCGTAACCTTTACCCCTGCCTCGCTCGCGCTCCAGTGTGGCTTCCTGAACCAGGCAGAACAAACAGACTTGTGAGCGATTCAACAGCATCAAACAACGAGCTAGTCAGTAATTCAACATCATCAAACAACAAGCTAGTCAGCGATTCAACAGCAAACACGCTAGTCAGTAATTCAACAGCATCAAACAACAAGCTAGTCAGTAATTCAACAGCATCAAACAACAAGCTAGTCAGTAATTCAACAGCATCAAACAACAAGCTAGTCAGTAATTCAACAGCATCAAACAACAAGCTAGTCAGTAATTCAACAGCAAACAAGCTACTAGTCAGTAATTCAACAGCATCAAACAACAAGCTAGTCAGTAATTCAACAGCATCAAACAACAAGCTAGTCAGTAATTCAACAGCATCAAACAACAAGCTAGTCAGTAATTCAACAGCATCAAACAAGCTAGTCAGAATTCAACAGCATCAAACAACAAGCTAGTCAGAATTCAACAGCATCAAACAACAAGCTAGTCAGTAATTCAACAGCATCATACAAGTTACATATTTTAGACCACAAGACTAATATGTTCCCTACAAAAGGAGGTTATTCAAATTGTCTGACTCTCCTAAATCTAGTCAGTGATTCAACAGCATCCATAAGGCCATAAGTGGATCAGAGACGCTGAGTGGGAAAATAATTTAAGAACTTTACTTTTAAAAATTTCATTTTAAAAGGTTAGCATAATGAGTCATACAAATACATAGGGTCTATATTATAATAACTGTTTATTTAGGTGAGACATATTTTAAATTTATAAAATGCATAAAATAAAAGTAAATTGGCGACACTGTTAAATTCTACATGTAAAAACAGTTTACATGATTGTAATGTCCCTTTAGAGTATCACTTATGATAGAGTGTAAAACAATACATTACAACTTTGGGTGCGAAGTGACCTGAACATACATCAAGTTCATGGAATGTAATGCAAATGAGTTAAGCCAGCTCGACCCCACTACACAGCCCACATCACAGTTCTTACCCCTGCACCGTGCTTTTTGTCCCTGCGATCAGCCGTGTCAGTGTCATAAGGGCGCCTCTGTAACGTGTCCTCATCCCCTGCCGACATCCCGTCACGCCCATCTCTACCAGCGGTCGCGTAGGCTGGATCGAGGGGAGGAGTCAGAGAAACATGAACTAGCTGGTCAGTAGGAGACATTTGAAAAAAGGTAAATCTTTTGTAAAGTATAGTCGAGTTTGTCACATACTTGTTGCACAGAGCGCCAAGGCAACAAGAAGTAGGTTGTCATTAATGTCATTCCCACCCTTTACTTTTAGTATTAACTAGAAAACAATACAACACCTCAGCTAAACATTCTGTGCTTGTTTGCCACAGGGATCCCAGAAATTTCACTTCATAACAAAACTTGAGGTAAAATAAACTTTAAGACATGCCAGTAAACAGGTTTTCACTGTATACTATTCTCACCTGGTGAGACTCCCTTCATGTCCCTCCTGTCATTCTCATCCCTCGAGCGGTTCGGGTCATACTCCATTGATCTGTTTGGGTCATAGGCACTGTCGTTGTATGGATCTCGGTTGTAGCGGTTGCCCACTGGACAGGGGTAATAAAAAGGAAATCGTCAGTTGGACTCCAATTGTGCAAGCTCACATGGTGAAATAAACAGACAAAACACAATGAAATATGGAGAATGTTGACGTGAAAAAAGTTATTCCACTTAGCTGAAAGACTTCACTCACTGTCAACAAGCAGAAACAGCATAGTGTCATTTTCTAACAAATGTTTTTACTTTCACTCCCTTCATTTTCTCTTTTTGACTAGTCGCACCATTAAGCAGTTCAGTGTGCCTTTTCTTGATGACCCAACTAAACCCTAAAAAAGAGCCTATGACTTCACACTCTAAGTAAAATCACAAGCCTGTCACATACACGAGTATCATATTATCAAAATAAACAGACCATATTAGTTATGATATTTTATTTGGTCAATTTTTAACAATTCGTGAACAGCATTATTTATTTAAAATATAATTACAATGTTGTTTAAAAAAAAAAAATAATATTGGTCATATAACTTTTTTTTCTTCAATATAGTTACTTGATCTAAAAAATCAGTATCATCAATAATATGGTCTAAAATGTTTAGAGGATGAGTCATTGGTTGACAGGTATGAGTGCAAATTTGCAGACAGTTCTCAAATGAGTGAATGCTAATAAGATAGAAAGAAACATATTTCAGAAATACAGAAAAAAGGCCATAACCTAATCAATGAGAAAATATATGAGGCATTTTGGATTTTCAGGCTCAACTTGCTAATATAATATGAATTATGAGCTTGAGCCCCCTAATCAAAGAAACAGTACTCTATATTGACCTTTTTATTCATACATTGAAAAAGACTATCTCTGGATCTAAAAATTATAGTTATTTGTATAGTTATTAGTTCTTTGATTTTCAAATTATGAAAATGTATTTGATGCTTTTTAGTTGAAATAAAAATCAAAATATCTAAAGTCAAATTCCCACTTGCGCCTGATTTACCCGTTACCTAACATACCAAGACAGGTCACATGATAAAAGAAAGACTCACACTCATCCATGCTGCGGGAGCGATTGGTCGTATCAGCCATCGAGTTTCGACCAGGCACGTTACGTTCAAAGAAAGGCGGGGGTCTGTCCAGGAGCGCTGCCGTCTGTCGCGTCTGGTACAGAGTGCGGCCGGAGTAGCGGAACTTGGATCCAAACCTCGGGAATGATACATTGTTGGCTGGTTTCTCAGCCTCTCTCAATCTGTTGAGAGGAAAACAGAAAATATATGCAATCAGTTTTAACACTTTCCCTAGTTCCTTCATTCATTCTATTAGCTGCTAAATTACCATGTTGCACTGCTGTGAACACCTGATAATTAAAAAAATGCCTTACATGCATGTTGTGATCTGCCTGAAGCAATGAAGGAACGACAAGAAAAAAGCTTAGATCATGTAACAAGGCTTACCAGACTTCCTTTTTTAAAATACAGACAACCAACATGAGAATAAGGAATAACAAAAGGTGGACAATTTATTTAATTCTAATGGAACATAGAGCATTCTTAAACACACTTATTTTCCCGTGTTTTTAATTATTTTATGAATCAAAATTCAGCACTGGCATATTGCACAAGTGTAACTTTTATTTTTTTTTACATTGAGCAAATGCGATGCAAATAGGGTGAATCAGGCACAAGTAGCTGATATTTTTTAAAATATTTAGAGCTCTCTCTACTTAAAAGAAGCACTTTACATTGACCTTATAAATTTCTATGAAAAATGATTAGCTCTGGATTATAATAGACAGAGATATATAACTTTTCAACCTCTTAAAGGGCATTTAATGCTTCTCGGCAAACTCTAAATATCTCAAAAAGTCCAAAAGTCGACTTGTGCCTGTTTCACCGTATTTACTTAATTTCTATACCCAGTCCACCATGGCTGGTGATCTCAGGGGTTTACCTGAAGAAGGCGTGGTGCTCCACGCAGGTCTTCCACAAACGCTTGGCCAGACGGTGGTTGTCCAGCTTGAACATAATGCTCGTCTCGTTTCTCTCAAGCTGAGCAACAGACAAATATATTTTTAGTTCAGAACAAAATATTTGACCAAAAAAATTTTTTTTTTAAATGCTGTATTATATAAATGCCACCAGAATTTTCTTGACTATAAAATAAAATTACAAACTGATACATTGAAAAAAGATAGATAATGACTGTCTTTATTGTGGACATAGTTTATTTACATACATCTATACTTTATCATGCCTGCTCAAAACTTCAAATTAAGGTAAAGAAAAAATTGAGACCATTTCTTCTCCAAAACATGAAGACGCAAGATAAAGAAACTGAACTATCTAGCTAAAACAGTATTTCTTTATCCCCTTTCTCATAACTTGCTGACAGATAAAGTGGAAGATTAGATTGAGTTCAGTTTGATATTAATATTGCCAACACCATACTAAGACAGATAAAGGGGAAGTTTAGATTGAGTTCAGTTTGATAATATTGCCAACACCGTACTTAGCTCAAATATTTCCCTTCTGATCAAATCAAACTTTTTTTTGTTCAATAAAAGTAATAATAGTAGTAGAATAGAACTACACTTATTTTAACGTAGCTCCTCCCTACCTCGCCGGGGCGGATCTTGATGTAGAAGTGGTTTCTCTTGTAGGAGAGCTTGAGGATCTTGGGCCAGACGAAGCGGTTGATGCGCAGCTTGTCGCGGTAGATGAGCAGCCCGCTGCAGCAGACCCCGAGCATGACCGCATTGTTGTCAGCGTCTTTGGCCTTGTGCATGTCCACCCCGTACATGGCCAGCTTCTTGGCGTTGTCCAGGAAACACTTCTCGGCCTCGTCGGGTGTCAGGCCCCTGCGTTTAATAAAGGTTTATAGAGTTAAGATGTTTTTGACAAGGAAAGATAGAATGACAGAAATGGTTCATTTAAGGATGACATCGACTAAGTGCAGCTGGCAGAGTACAGGAGAGCAACACTACATTTTTTAAGAGAATCAAATTCATTAATTGATTACCAAAAACTACAACCCTCTAAGTCTTAGTAACCTCTGTTTTCATAGGGAGGTACTTCTTTACTCAGATTATCAGCCAGTCACTTGTTTTCCTATATGATGATATAGGTGAACTAGGTATAATAATGTATAAAACTGACACTTGTTTGCTTCAGAGGAAGAGTTGCTCTGTGTCAATGAAAGGTGATCAGCTAAGTCCCAGGTATCTTGCTGTGGGCCCTATCAACTTATATGACCCTCCATGACATCTTATCTTAGGTGTTATTTAACTAGAAGCATTTCCCTCATTCCGCTATTGATTACACTTGTCAGTCCCTTACTTATGGTGCTTGTGCAGCTCTGCAATCTTCTCCAGCAGCTCAGGAGTCTGGTTGGGCGCAAAGGCCATGTCCTTGATGTGGTCATACGAGTTGCCATGCTCACTAGGGTCGTACTCTCCGATGATCGCCTGCACGTTGTACGAGCCCAGCAGGGCATATGTGGTTGACGTGCATGGAATTCTGGTAGGTAGCAAAAATGAGGATGGTTGCAGATATATGAGCAATAAGATTAACCATATAGAGAAAATATATACTGTTACTCCTCTTGCCATATAGGATATCCAAGACGAACTTAGGAGGCAAAAAAAGTGAGCAGGACTTTTTGTCTTTAGAGAAATAGGGCTACAAAAAAAAAAATATTTGAAATATGCCCTACAAAAGATTAAGGTAGGAAAGCAAAAAGTTGGAAACTGCATAGGCCCATACAAAAACATTGAAAAATAAACATCCATGAATGCAAAAAATCTAAATTATATTTCAATATGTAAATCAAACTGTTTGAGCATGATTCTTTACTGTGCACAAGTCATGAAAGTGGATGGTCTGATAGGTGAGAATGTATATAAAATAGATTGGTTGTTGGTTTGTTTTTCATAAAGATCACAACGACACATACCTTCCACTCAGCAAATCACGCCTAACTTGCAGCACAACAAGCCATCTGAGGAAACCAAGAAAGTCCAAATTATTATTTGTGTTACTGCCTGAAAATAAATTTTAAGTGATCTTTTTTGCATAAACTGGCAAAGCACATCGAATCTCTACATTTGGTCTATAGTATTCTTATTTACACCAAAGAGAGTACTCTTTTCTTTGTGTGTGTGTGTACACTGAAAATCTGTTAAATTAATGAAAATTTACTTCTCTGTATTATAAACCTCATGCAATTAATAGTGCGGTAAGTGTAATGAATTTGACATTTCCAGTGGTGTAAAGATCTACAGTGTAACTCGTAGTGTAACTGCTGAAGATGCTACCATCCCAGATGCCTGGGAATTGCGACACTAAGTTGCAGTAAGCGGATACAGTATATTTTTTCCTTTCACTTCGTACTGAAACTTCTTACTATGTTAACTAATTTATCATTTTAATCTTCCTTTTGCTTTGAGAAGAAAAAGTCACAATATATTTCTCAATATACATTAGAAAACAGTGACAGTTCTGCACATGTGAGACAGCATTTTCTTTCTAACTCAAATTCATTCATTAAATTACACTTTTAAATGGCTAGAAAGCCTACTTGTAAAAGAGTTCCAATGAGCAATAAATTATGCCATTTCCGTTCAACCCATATTTAATGATCCAAAGCATTGAAAAGATACCAAACTTTTGCTTTAGTTACAAAGCAAGTCATCATTGTTTATCTTATTATATCAAGTGTTCCTTAATGCACAAAATTTGACAAACCTGGTGAAACTTTCCCGCAAATGTGTGGGATCTGGCGGGTAAAACTTGAGGGCAAATTCAAACACCCATGCTCCTTCTGTAAAAAAATGATAATAAATAAATAAAAATAGGAGCAAATAAAAGTTCTCATTAACAAGACCTATCATTATCAATAAGGAATCCAATTTACACATTAATTTGTGAGGCAACCAGGGTGAATCAAGCACAAGTCAGAAATTTGACCTTTGGAGTTAATGATAGTGCGTTAAAAAGAATCAAATGAATGTTAAGAGGCTGAAAAAATTATAACTCTATCATTTCTAGAACCAGATAGCCAACTTAATTTGAAAATAAAAAATGTAAATCGTATTTTTAAATGTTTAGATGGCTCTTGCTCACAACTTATACTAGAGACTTGTGCCCGATTCACTTCACCCTGGTTGCCTCACATTTTCCAACAAGTTTGTTCTAACGATACTGAGGAATTTTCTAGACATATTCTATGAAACTGTGAATGATGTGATTTCTCAAAGTACCCTATTTAGTTCTAAAAAGGTTACAAATAATATGTTATAAGAAAACAGCTTTTAGATGTAGATAGCACACAGACAAACATCCACGTAAGAAGACTAAATATTTAACTCAATAATGGTTAAACAAGTCTTAAAATATTTCATTTGTAAATAAATTATTTAACTTTTTCTTCATAATTGTATCTTCAAAAACAGTTTGATCTCCTATTGCAAGGCTCAATTTCATCAACTTACTTTTCTTCTGCTTTGAAATCTTCTTGTCCAGATTCAGCCAGTACTGAAATATAAATAAAAAATGTGCATGAAAATACCTATCAGTTACTTGGATGAACAAAACAAAATTAAAAAACAAAACAAAAGCAACCTACCATTGATAAGTTCTCCATCCATTTTATTCCAATTCTTCTCATAAGTAACTTTCCATTATTTCAGTCTCTTTATTTGTGAAACTAGGGGAAACGTGTGTATCCATGTTGAGTCTGTAATTAACCCTTAATTTACTGACTGGTTAATTTATTTCACAGGGGTAATTTACTGACGTAAGGGGCATTACTCCAATTAAACATAAATTGAAGTATTGATTTCAGAAAAAAAAATTAATGTTTTACACTTTAGAATTACATTTTTTTTTAAATTCCAACTTTAATTCTACTAGAACAAATTTTTCACTAAATTACATGACAATAACATTTTTTACCAAAGAGATTCTTAATTGATTGAAATAACGGAATCACATTCTACAATGAGTAAAAGTAAATTTGTATCTTCAGTATCAACAAGGATTGGGATTAAAATTAGCTCAAGAGATGTGATTTTTATTAGAGAACCTTCAAGTGCGACGGTCCTCTATCATCGGTGTAAGTAAACCCAAAGTAATCCTTTTCAATTAGGTCTTGGTGTTCACAGACTTTGTCAAACAAGGCCCTTCCAACGTCATTTTTCTGAAGGGAGAGAAAGGACAGAATCATAAATGCAGTGGAATCAGCTTAGCATTATGGACCTCTTAAAGACCAAATCCTTGAAACTTATTTTATCCTTCCATATTTCGTATACAACAAGGACTCTTTCAGAAAACTTGTGCTCGAAATAGTTTATAATTATACAGCTATAAAAAGTTTATCCAATACAGTGTATACTTAGTTATGTACCACACATTTGTTCGTAACAACCAAGATCCAAAATACAATATTGTACAAAGAAAAGAAAAAATATATAACTGTATAAGATAAATCAAATACATTTTGAGAGTAGTGACAACAATATTGTAAAGCAAGAAATGTCAATCCTGTTCTTTTATTTCAGCAGGGCAGGATTAATTTAAAAACTTCAAAGACATTGAAAACCTGAAAAAGATCGCAGAACAGAGGGATCAGTGGAGGATTCTATGCACAAGAATACAGTCTAAGGAAGCCGAGGCGTTGCGTTGCGGTCTGACGACTATGATGCGGAACGGCGATAAGTCAGTCAGTCAGGATTAATTTACCACATACACACAAAAGGGTATGTGAGGGGGAAAATGTATGAAATTGAGAGTACATTCAATGTAATTAATTTCAAATTCAATCACAACATAGTTAATAGTCAGACAAAACTTACGTCCAATGATATCTCAATGCTTTCTCCATCAAGCAAGTAAACGTTGCAGGTGACCTGTTTACCAGACGGCTTGGGAGGTTTCTGTGGAGATGCACTGCTCATCTTTTTCTTGTCATTGGCCTTTAAGAAGAAAGAAAAGAAACATACCATGAAGAACATAGTTAAGCTATATATTAATTAATCCTCTCATGCTAGAAGCACTTAAATGCTGCTAGCCACTCAAAACATGGATAAATCATTTTACAGGCCTGAAAACTTATCTCGGTGTGTATGCACAATGAGTTAAAAAAATATTCTAGCATGGGTTCAACTAAATATATTTTTAGATCTAGAAATCTAGATCTATGAGCTAAGTTAGTAAGTATCTAGACTCAAGATTTCTAAATTGAGAGCTGTAAGAACAAAATTGTCGTATCTCACAGTCATCTGTAAGAATGCTAATAAATAGGCTTATGACGGGTCATAAGCTACCGCGATGTTGTACTTACAGCCCGTCATTGAGATCTTGAACAAAAATTTTAGATTTCAAAGGCTCTATCTAAATATCTATTCAATTTTGAGGTACCTCTAACCAATCAAACTCTAGATTTAGACATTTTGAGTTCTCAAATAGATCAATGTATATAGAAGAATTATATTGATCAAGACTAAATCTAGATTCCAGTCTAGATTTAAGATTGGACATGACAGACCAGTGGTCAATCTTAGCCGAGAC
The DNA here is from genome assembly GCA_003991915.1 of Elysia chlorotica. Taxonomy (NCBI): domain Eukaryota; kingdom Metazoa; phylum Mollusca; class Gastropoda; family Plakobranchidae; genus Elysia; species Elysia chlorotica. The sequence goes on along the minus strand of RQTK01000212.1, from coordinate 86,590 downwards.
GCCAACTAAATGGCCTTGAGCATTAGATCTAACTTTCGGTATCCAACTTTCTTCTATCCTAAACTTGAAATCTCCACGGCCTACATTTAAGAGTTAGATCTAGATCTATATATAGTTATTGGATTATGCACACATAGTAATAAATAAAGTTTTATATCGAATAGATCATATATACGAAAGAATAATCAAGGCGTTTTAAAAGACTTAATAGCGTCCCATACCTCCAAAATGATTTCAAAGGGAAAAACGAAACTTTGGGTTGGGAGTTTAGACAAGCTATACAAACAGAACGTTACTAAAAATAACTAGCCACTTCCTCATAAAGCTAGCAGATCCGCAACACCGCATCCAAAGGATTGTCCTACACTACACACACATACCGGCACAGGTACACACGGACACACTCACATCACACACCTGTGGCATCGTTCACAGGCCTGGCTCAGGTGTAACGCCGTACCGGTAGATGAAGATATTTTGGAGACACATTCGTCCAGAAACTTTTGTCTGTCTGTCTGTATATGCGGGAAGGCTAACCTTACTTTTTGGATATAACCCATTGCCTATTTAAAAAACAAAACAAAACAACTGCAGCCTACCTAGCAAGACCTTACTGAACATAATATCAACAAAAAAAAAACCAAAATCAAAAACAAAACAAAACATATTATGACGATGTATTGTTTTGTTTTGTTGTTGATTTTGGTTTCGAAATCAGGGGTGAAGTTTCTTTTATAATGGCGGACAACAGTGAAGAAAAGGAGGAGTAGGGTGAGAAGAAGAAGAAAGGTAAGACAGCCATTAAGAGGAACACACAGAAAAGTTGTTTTTCTGCATCCAACACTTGATTTTGTATTGGAGTTGGGGGGGGGGGGGGGGGCGTTTTGAGGATTTTTTTATACACACAGGTGTCCTCGCCACTGTGTGTTTTTTTTGGGGGAGGGGATGGGGGGGGGGGGGGTACTTTTGGCACTTCTTATACTCAAACGGATCATCTACGAATGTTGGTAATGTTTTTAAAACATTTTTTTGTCTTACCGGGTAAAAACACTTCTTTGAAGATGACACAAATAATACTATTTAGTAAAATGACTCTCGCTCACTCAAATCTCCCCATATCAGATAAATTAAGCCGAGTTGCTTTAACACCCAACACCAACACTATGTTGTAGACGGGCCCCGAGGCTGACGTTTGACAATTTTATGTGCTGCCACACACGAGACAGGACCGGGATACCGTGACTCTTGTCTCAGCCTGTCAAATTAGACTGACACTGACCAACAACTAAGGTAAGAAATCCTTTTTTTCCACACACACACACACAAACATACACTTTCTTTGTTGCACATTAAACTTCATACTGAAATCAGATTTTTTTTTTTTAATTCAATTTTAATCTTGACCACCCCCTCGCTTAACCGGGTAGTTTAACTTAAAAAAAAAACAACGCTGCAACTTTTTGGAAAGCAACTTAATTACTATCGTCGTTGATTATCGACGTGCACCCTTCTCGCATAATCCTCTAAAAACCTACGGTAGAAAAGTGAGGCAAAATGAGTCACATTAGAGGATATCATGCTTGGGTCCATGGATACCCTCATTAAAGTTGCGTGGACAGGGAAGTCAACCTGCTCTCTGATGCTCCACAGGGCTAATTGTAATTAGTTGATGTTATTCTATAATGAGGGTTTCGAGTAATTTACTATCGGACAAGTCAGTTAATCAATCCACTGCGGTGCACATGGCCATTATATAAGGAGGTGGAGCGAGGAGGTCTCCGCTCAAACGCCTGTCCTCTAACGGGAAGTCACCTCCATACACCAGATAGCCCAAGATGATCGCTCGTCTCTTTCTGGCCGTTCTCGGCCTCGGACTGGCCCTAGCACAACAGGAGTACCAGCTCTACACTAACGGACGTGAGTACACGATTAAATAGTATAATATAGGTAAGATAACTATTAAAAAAACAAACAAACACAAGACATCACCGACAGACGTGAGGTAACAAGGGGCTGTACACAGTAAAGCTTATTGTTCTTCCGATGTGAGGACTCTAGCATGTCAAACCTTAACAGCTATCAACGTGCCAATGCCATTTACAAACTGCGTACCAATACGTTTTTGGCGAAAGGTTGGCAGTTGTAGATTTGGGCTGGTTACTTGTTTAATACATGTACTAATAGCCAGACTGAAAACATCAATGAACGATGAGGATGTTAAAACCACCGACCCACGTTAGAACACTTTAGTACTATTTTCATATAAAAAAAAATCTCAGAGATAGACTGTAGACAACTTAATGATTGTTATAACCGACAGATCAAGCAGATGCCCTCAATCCTGGGCGCTAGTCCGATGTTCGAATTTTATTTTGTGTTCTCGTCTCTGTGTAAAGCCATTTCAAGCAAACCATGATTGTGAAGTGCCGCTAACCTTGACTTCTCCCAAAGACGAATGACTTTTTCTTCTCCTACACCTGTGCCTTTCGTTTGGATGTCAAGGCGATCACATTTACATTTGGTTAAGCTGGCTTGCGTACGTGTGACTAACTGATTAAAACACTTTTTTTCCTTTATCTTTTCTAGTCGGAGGTCCAGAATGCGGTAAACTCCACCGCTGCATCAAAGATGCAACCTGCGAGCTAAAAGACGGTCTGCGCATGTGCGAGTGCACGGACAAGAACTTGGTCGGCAACGCTAAACTCCAGTGCCTGCCCCGCGAGGACCACACAGTGTGGATCCAGAACGACCCCCACCTGAAGAACTTCAACAACGAGTTCTCCAGCCTGCTCACGCCCTGCCCATACCGCGTGCTCAACCTGGTCTTCACGCCCGAGGCGGACACCAGGGTCATCGTGGAGCTGTACGGCCAGAACACGCTCTTCAAGTGAGTACACACAACACGCTCTTCAAGTGAGTACACACAACACGCTCTTCAAGTGAGTACACACAACACGCTCTTCAAGTGAGTACACACAACACGCTCTTCAAGTGAGTACACACAACACGCTCTTCAAGTGAGTACATACAACACGCTTTTCAAGTGAGTACACACAACAACAGTCAGCCGGCGTCGCGAGAGCGCCGCTAGTTTAGGAAGTTTATCTTCTGAGTGGGTGGGCGAGCAAAGTTACCTCCGGTTCAAACCTCACGAGTCTAGATTTTCGGGAAAACAAATGTACGTAAAATCACACAGAACATAAGTCTAGCCAATGTTGGACTCTCCACGATACAAAATATTATCGCTGGAAAGCTTAACATAATAACCTTTCAAAAAGAACGTTAATCCTCCAAGACACAGCAATACTGGGTTATCCTATGTTCTATTAGTTTTCCTTATTGAGGAACATACATTATATATTATTAAATTTTGTCCTTCTAAAAGGGAAAAATGACAAGGAGCTTGTTTTATGGTAACGAAACGAAATCTAGTTCGATATCTCTTCACCCACTTGATTTTCAGTCTCAAAGGGCAGCCCAGCGCTCTTTGTTTATTAAGGTAGTATTATCAATTATATGTCGTTAAAATCACAAAAACCAAACTGAGTTTCGTTCAGGTGAATAACATAGGCAAAAGTCGCCGGTTTGCAAAGTTAACAAGGCAAGATTTACGGGAGCAGCATCAAGGTTATAACAGTTTGACATGTTTTTTTCTACTTCTTCCTTCTTTATTATTCTATGTTGTGGCTCGGGGCAACCATGGAGGTACCATATATGTTTTTCTCCCCAGCCCTTACCATTTCTCTGTCTTTTATTTTCCTCAAATGGCACATTACTGTATAAAACACATAAAAACCGTATTGCTAATGCTAGTAAAGATTCCTGTTATATTTTCCAGGGGCGGCCACTACTTCCTGACCAAACTGACGCTGAGCACCACCGTGTACCTCGGCAATGACATGATGAAGCAGGTCATGGAGTTCGAGGGCGACATCCACACCGACCTCGACAGCCAGGCCTACAACTACACGCTCGTGGCCAGGAGCCTGGACACGACTGTGTTCGACCAACCCGAGGGCGTGAACAACGTGGTCAGCGCGAATGACAGCCGCCTCGTGCAGTACACCATGACCGTGGACAAAGACGCCGTGGACAACCTTCTCCTGATTAGCATCAAGGGGCTCGGCATCAGACTTTTCTTCAGGCCCCCGTCCACTGTGGAGCACTTGAACAACGTCGAGCTTCCCATGGTGCCCGGCGCCCTCTTCACCATCAAGAAAGACTTCTGGAAATTGATCGACCTGACTTATTCTGAGTTCCAGATCGCGTCCTTCCCGGACAGTCCCAGCCTCAAGGACCTCGCCACGGAGCATCACGTCAGCAAGCCCGTGTACGTCCAGTACCTCCTGCTGGCAAACTCCACCACCGAGGTCGGCTACGACGACTTCATGTGCTACCAGACGTACGAGATCTTCCACCAGCAGTGCAAGACGGAGGATGACAGGCTCAGGATGCTGCAGATCTGCTCCTCGGTGTACGCCGACAGCACGTTCCTGGAGTGTCTCACTGAGAAGCATGAGATGGAGGAATACATCAACATCCAGAAGGAGTTCTTCCAGCGATGCGAGAGGCCGCTCTGCTTGAAGGACGCCAACGAGTGCGTGAAAATGAAGAAAGAAATGCCCGAGTTCACCGGCTGCCCTCTGCCTCAGAAGATCCAGGACCTAGACTGCAACTCCATCACGGGGGCCACGGCAAGACAGGGCAGGGGCAGGTTTTACTTTTACTAAAGAGGCCTCACTGATCAACTAGATACAACCAGGTCTATAGATTTAGTACCAGCGGAGCAAATCGTGATGAGATGAAATAAAATTTTAAAACATTACTACTGTGCAATGTGTTTAAATTGACTTCACGTTGACTGCTACAACGTCTTTGTCCTCTTTATGTCAAATTAATTTTAAAAGGGGTGAATTGCATTAATATTTAAGACGGTTATATGGCAGTGGTAAGGAGAGAATATACATAAGTAGATGGGTAAGCATACATAGAAAGTAACTATCGCAAAAAAAAAAAAAAAAAAAAAAAAATAGTGGAGTCTTGTTTAAAAGCATTCTGATTTAGACGGTTATTTACCCCAACCAGAGTATTATACTTTATTTAAAGAAAAACATAACCAACCGAGTTGCCCATTAAAAAGTCGATATAAAACATACGAGTTTCATTCAAGTGTATTCTGCTGCATTATTAGAGTAAATTTGTTGAATCCTATCAAAAGACCCGCTAGCAACTAAGGTATCTTAAAAATCGTGCGGGCGGGTTCCAAGACTAACGCCTGATACATTCAGTACTGCCACAATATACCACTGAGACGGAACATGGACACCAGGACCTTTGAATCAGTATGCCGCATTGTTTATACTGGGGCAAATACGGGTAATTAAAATATATAGTTTGTAATACTTGTTGTATTACATTGAAAAACAGTATTATCACTGTTGTGTCTTTGTGATACCTTACAATAGCCTACAATTATTCTGAGTTAGGCCGTGGTTTTAAACCTACGGTGAAGCCTTTGGGGCATATGGAACATGTGGGTATCTGAAATGTGAAGACTCAAGTAATCAAACTTCACAGCTTGTCTGGTACCTATAGACCTTGCAAGTTGGTTTGTTAGTTAAGGTCCAACATCAGCAATGAGGCTATTTCGTCGAAAGAAATCATACCCAATATCGGGATAAACAAATTATACGCGTTGCCGCACAGAGATAAAGCGGGGATATCAGGTTATATATCTCATCGGACACATTATACAGACATCGATCTAATAAGTAGAGAACCAGGTTGGATTGTGCTTGATTGTGGGGCGAAAACCGGGACATTATGATTCAAAGGCGAGCCATCTACGTACTGAGCTACACAAAGCAACAACAACAACTAGAACAACAACAACAAAAACAAAAAAACACACACACACAAACTTTTCGAGGCTACTAATTTAGATGAAGATCGTATTAGAAATAAGCTAGAAAGCTAACAGGCCAGCTGTCTTCCAACCCAAGCACTGAAGTGGAGAGATATCTATTGTGACGTTATGGTGGGCTTAAACAAAATGATGAGAGAACGAAAACAAAAGAGGTAGAAAATGACAGATAAAGTTGGGGAGAGGAGAAGAGGGCGAGGGAGAGAGAGAGAGAGAGAGAGAGAGAGAGAGAGAGAGAGAGATGGAGAGAGAGATAGAGAGTCACGGATAGACAGACAGAGACACAGAGAGGGTGAGGATACCATTTATGTACATTTTTGCTCATCCTATAAATCCTTCCTGTAACTTTTATAGAGCAGCTATCAACTCACGAACAACTGAATATGATCCAGTACTGTATCGCGTTAATGTATGATTAAAGTGAAGTGCCAGTTTCAACAAACTGAACTTGGAACCGTACAATTTTATGGCCTGCTCAAAGCAAGTCCAGTATACATGTATACGTGAACACAATTTTGTAGAAGGAAAACACGGTTAATGTGTCACTGTCGAACAGATGCCATTGTTGTTTTACGATGGACGTATGTGTTCACTTATAGCTTCATGCGTTTAAATGATACCAGATGGATCTTATATTGGCATATGAGCCGAGGGAAAAGACAATAAATTTTGCTGTTGTTGTTGCTGCTGCTGCTGCTGTTGTTGCCCCTGTTGATGCTTTAATTGAAACAAAATCGTTGATTTTTTTTAATCAAAAATATATAACGAGAACGATGAACAGTTTCATTTGCACCAAAAGTTTAAATTTATCAAGAAAAGAGAATACACAGTTCACCCGAATTCTAGTTACTCTACTTCCATAATATTCTAGTAGCAGTTTTTCCAATAGTCAAAGAGAACGAGCAAGCAGTTTATTATTGTAGCAGTCAGCAGACGACCTTAACTAATTTCAAACTGAAACAGCTCAACACTAATCGGTTGTTTCCTTTTGTAGCAGTCAGGGTCGTCCTTAACTTCTAAAAACTGAAACAGCTCAACACTAATCTGTTGTTTCCTTCAAAGTATAACTAGTAAAATAATCGTAGTAAATAATAGTTCAATGTATACCAAAAGTTTCGATTTTCAGATTTTCCACACGCATACTGGTTATCGAATCTTCAAGAGCAATCTTAGATTAAGCAAGAAGAAGAAGAAGAAGAAGAAGAAGAAGAAGAAGAAGAAGAAGAAGAAGAAGAAGAAGAAGAAGAAGAAGAAGAAGAAGAAGAAGAAGAAGAAGAAGAAGAAGAAGAAACAACAAAAACAACAACAACAACAACACGAAGAGACAAACAGCGGTGTATTTCATACCAAGAGAACCTACAAATGTTTCCACTAAAAAGTGAAGTATAGATTATGTCATATTTGTGCACCTTTTTCCCCTCATTTCTTTTGAGTCGGGCAGGGCGTTAAAACGTTACTCTCATGTTGATTTCGAACTAAAGAAGTCATAATCCTCCTTATCATCACCATACTCGTTTAATATGTTTTTGAAATTCCATTTCATAAGTAGACTTTGTTTTTTGTTTGGTTGATTGGTAGGTTTATTAAGTCTTCGTCATTAACTAGGCCATCTCCTGAACAAGCCTCCAGTCTTACATCTTGCAAAATTGTACATACTGCCACACAGAGAAAGAGCGCGGCGGAGGAACCTGTACTTCAGTCCCTGCCGATAGGGTGGTTCGGTGTCCGCATAATGTGACCGACTGAAACAGGAGTCCAGCATGTACAATTATTAGACGTCAGTCTCGGGATCCGTCCACAATACATCCAAATATTGATGCCGTTGGACGTTATACAACCAATTCAACTACACCTTGCCGTTAGGATTATACTGACACAGACAAATCAATAGGTAACTAAGCGGCGTGGTTGGGATTCGAACACTGGTCCGCTGATAAGAAGCCGCGAGCTCTACTGACTAGGCTACCCCGAATCATGTTTTACGTAAATCATAAAAGATTATAAATAACTAAATGTTAAAACATCTTTGTTTATCAACATTATGTGTTTTTCACCACCTACCGTTATCGAAATTCCATTCATCGACCAGTACAGAAAAAACCGAAACCATCCATCAAATGTTGGCGTTTTAATTAAGGGTACAAGATACGACGGCCTGAGGTACGGTCGTAATTAACAACTGGCGTAACTAGCATATAAATTATATGGGCCAAAACGCTGTGCCAATGGGAACACGAAATTAATTAACACCTTGGGGCATATATAAACAGGTGGGCGAGAAGATGCCCAACCAAACGCCAGTCCGTTAAAAGGAAGTAACATCTACCCACACAAGAGCCCACGATGATCTCTCGTCTCTTTCTGGCCGTTTTCGGCCTCGGACTGGCCCTAGCACAACAGGAGTACCGGCTCTACACTAACGGACGTGAGTTCTCTGGGATACTTGTACACAATTTATCATTTTATCATTCAAAGGACGTGAGTAAACTGGGATATTTGTATAAAAATGTATCATTTTATCAAAGGACGTGAGTACACTGGGATACTTGTATAAAATGTATCATTTTATCATTCAAAGGCGTGAGTACACTCGGATACTTGTCTAAAATGTATCATTATATCATTCAGAGGGCGTGAGTACACTCGGATACTTGTATAAAATGTATCATTTTATCATTCAAAGGACGTGAGTAAACTGGGATACTTGTATAAAATGTATCATTTTATCATTCAAAGGGCGTGAGTACACTCGGATACTTGTAAAAAATGTATCATTTTATCATTCAAAGGTTGTGAGTACACACGGATACTTGTATAAAATGTATCATTTTATCAAAGGACATGAGTACTCTGGGATACTTGTCTAAAATTTACCATTTTATCAAAGGACGTGAGTACACTGAGGGGTTGACAATAACGTGCGTGAGCACATTGGGGAACTGTAAACTACAATAGTTGTAAGGTTTAAGAAAAAAAACAAACAACGGACGTGTGTCCTCTGAAGTACTTCTATTGTGTTAAAACCATTAAAGGACATGAGTACTCTGTGGGCTAAACACAATAATACTTTAAATTAGCGTGGGGGCACCACTGCATCTAGCAACCAGCTCTCGCCATTTCTCTCTGCCCTGTCCTATGCTTTCCTCAAACTGTCACTGGTACTTCCCCTCCACTCTGCGATAATCCCTTGCCATTTCCATATTACTTACTGGGACAGGAGTACAGGTCCTCTCACTGTCTCTGTGTGGCATCAAGTTAAGTTGTCGGACTTAAATATTCGGGCCCTTAAACAATATTGCCTTTATAGTGCTAGCATTGGACGTCAACCACCAAACCAACTCAACTCTCCCTATTACTCACAGTCAGGTTAAAAAAACAACAACCTGGTCACTGCGTTTTCTCCTTACTGGTTGCAGTATCATAATGACCAACCAAGTTCCAGGCATCCCGCTCTGAGGTCCCGTATTGGGCCTTTGTTGATACCTTTGAGATATAATTCAAACTTCAAACCTTTTCTCAAACCAATGGTATTTTAGCGTGGGGGCACCACTGCATCTAGCAACCAGCTCTCGCCATTTCTCTCTGCCCTGTCCTATGCTTTCCTCAAACTGTCACTGGTACTTCCCCTCCACTCTGCGATAATCCCTTGCCATTTCCATATTACAAACTTGAAACATTCAAACCTTTTCTCAAACCAATGGTATTTTTTATGTCTGCTTCTCGTCCACTTTTAGATAAGTGAAGAAATCTTGAAATAGGGAATTTTCATGTGTAACAACGCCGGTTTTTTACTCCAACGATTTTCATCATCGGGAGTCTTCGTTTCTTCTACTTAATTTCACATTTTGTCTCAGAGAAAAATGATCTTCTATTAATCATAGAAACTGAATATTTTTTTTTAATGAATAGTTTTTTTGTTTTTTTTTAATTTTTAAATAACATGCCGGTTCTTACAACGAGTCCTTGAACTCTTAAATACTATTCATTATTGGGCATTCCCGTATCTCCTGCTTGATTCCGTCCCAGCTGGCGGAGAGCAGTGCAGCAAGCACCACGTCTGCCTCAAGGAAGCCCACTGCGTGGATAAGATGGGCGTGCCCATGTGCGAGTGCACCGACCCCAAGATGAGCGGCAACGGGAAACTCCAGTGCCTGCCGAGCCAGGACCACAACGTGTGGATCCAGAACGACCCCCACATGAAGAACTTCCACCGCGAGTTCGCCAGTCTGCACACCCCATGCCCCTACCGCGTGCTCAACCTGGTCTTCAGGCCAGACAAGGACATCGAGATCTTCCTCGACCTGTTTGCCCAGAACGAGCTGTTCCAGTGAGTACATTACTGACCAGTGAACTAGAGGGTTGGATGGTTGGTTGGATGGATGGATGGTAGACTCCGTCAGTATGTGTACAAAATGGTTGGTTAGTTGGTTGGTACCATTCATTCAGTATTTGTAGAACATGAATTCCACAAAGCCCCGTTTTAGTGATGACTTGTACTGAAGGATTGTTTGGTAGCCAACAACGAGCTGTTCCAGTGGCTGTTTTATTATTATTATTATTATTATTATTATTATTATTATTATTATTATTATTAAGATTTGGTTAGTTCGTAAACTACCCCACCACTTCAGCGGATACTATAAGATTGGTTGATAATATACATGCACTTTAAAAAATCGCCCATATAAGGTCCTACTGTCCATGTGTTGACGTACAAAGCTTCAACTTCATGCACTTTCTTCTATTCAATTTTTATATTTCCTTAAAACTGTTGATGATTCCCCCCTGTATTTTCAGCGAAGGCCATTACTTCTTGAGCAAACTGACGATGAGCACCACCGTGTACCTCGCCAACGACATGATGAAGCAGGTGATGCAGTTCGAGGGCGACGTGCACTCAGCCGACAACAGCCAGTTCCTGAACTACACGCTGCTGGCCAGGAGCCTGGACACGACCCTGTCCGAGCAGCCCAAGGGCATGTACAACGTGGTCAGCACGAATGACACCCGCTTCGAGGAGTACACGATGACCGTGGACAAAGACGCCGTGGACAACCTTCTCCTGGTGAGCATCAAGGGGCTCGGCATCACGCTCTTCTTCCGCCCGCCCAACGAGGACGCGAGCCTGGACAACATGTTCCTGCCTCTGGTGCCCGGCGCCGTCTTCAACATCAAGCGCGAGAACTGGGGCATGGTGGACGAGGCCCGCTCAGAGTTCGACATCGCCTCCTTCCCAGACGGCCCCAGCCTGAAGGACAAGGCCACGGAGCTGCAGGTGAGCAAGCCCCTCTACGTGCAGTACTTGCTGCTGGCAAACTCCACCACCGAGATCGGCTACGACGACTCCGTGTGCTACGAGACACACAGGATCTTCAAGGATGTGTGCCAGACCGAGGAAGACAAGCTCAGCATGCTGGCCGTGTGTAACTCCATCTACTCCGACCCTGCCTTCCTGTACTGCCTTACTGAGCAGCACTCCATGGAAGAGTACAGGCCCATGCACAAGGCGTTCTTCCAGATGTGCGCCAATTCGCTGTGCTCCAAGAGCTCGACAATTTGCGAGAAAATGCAGCAAGACATGCCCAAGGTCACCGGCTGCCATCTACCCTCGAAGATCCAGGAGCTAGACTGCAATTCCATCAAGGGGGCCACGGCAAGAACGGGCAGGGGCAGGTTTTACTTTTACTAAAGAGGACTCACTGATCAGTTAGATACAACCAGGGAGGTGACGAGTCTATGGCGTACAGGTTGCTCCTCATTTCCTTGAGATTTTGAATTTACCTTGGTCAAGATTTCAATAAAAAGATTTTGTAAAAGTTAAAAGTGTTAATTTTTATTGCAAGTTTCAGCAACTTTTGTCCATATTTTTGGTGGAAATATATTACGATATATGACAAACTTAACAAGATTGCGGCTCGAAAGATAAAATGTATTTATTAGATTAATCGGTGCCTAGTACTTAAAATGGTATTTTTTTTAGGTACCAATTTGTAACATGGTCTTTTATAGAACGAGGACCAATAAAAAATGTTTCACTTTATCTCTGTTTATATTGATAGGGTGCTTTTAGAGTACTTTTACGCTAAACATTTAAAGGGCAAAAGAGTCGGGCCAACATGTTTCATCTTATATTTCAAACTTCATGTAGACAGAGAGGGAGTCTTCTATAGCACCGAGACAAAGAAAGAAGGTGATCGGGGAGTCTGGTACATGTCTGCCACTGAGACGGTTTTGCGGTCGCCCGTAGATTGAAGGAATGAGAATTCCTGAAGTAAGTAAGTAATAACCATCAGTTTTCTGGGCAAAATACGAAAACATCCCCCTTTCTATTTACTCGATTGCGCAACAGGTCTGTTGGCGCAGACACTCGAACCCTCACAAGCCCAGTGCCGGGTCACCATCCCTTGCTGACCTCATATATAGACCCACCAGGCATTCAGACAAACACACACACACACACACCAGGCCCATTGTGGCATCGATCGACCTGTAGCGTGAACAGACACGGGAGGGCTTCCCGTCATGCATGGCGCCGGGGAGGAGGGAGTGACAGACATAGAGAGACGGAAAGAGTGAGGGCAAGGGAGACAAGGGGAGAGAGACAGACACACAGACACTCAGAAAGACAGAAGGGGAGATGAAGTCGCGAAACAATGAAAAAAAATAAGGGGGGGGGAGAGAGAGAGAGAGAGAGAGAGAGAGAGAGAGGGAGAGAGAGAAAGAGTACAGATATAGACAGGTTGGCAAACAGACAGAGAGAGGGCTATTGAGATATAGACAGACATAAAGACAGGCACATGCCATTTGACTATCAAAAAAGGACCTTTTCTACACCAAGGAAATCATGAGCCTTCCACAAAACCAGCCGATGTGATTAACATACATTCGCTAACGCTGAAAAATATCCAAAATACACGTACATGTATAGAAAAAAGTGGTATTCCTATCAATTATATCATAGGTGATATTATGTATGTAAATACCATTTTCAATGTAAGATCTCTCCAAGCAAATTCATCTGAACTGTAGGTTGCACTAGATAAGCGGTTGTAGCAGTAAAAATTTTGATCTAGAAATTGTTTGATGTAGTACAAATGTAAGTACAGCGCTATAGTAAGTTTACGACTCGTCTTAACATATGCGAATCGTTGAGCTGTTAATGCATCTACGGTGCGAATAAGTTTTTATCTACCGCCACGGTGCACCTAGGACCCCTTGTTCATAAAAAAATGGTATGACACTCAAAATAGATTTAAAAGAAAAGATAAGAAAAGGATGGAGAAAATGCAAATTAGAGGACGTGCGGGGCACAGGCAACGAAGAGACAGGCTGGTACCAAGTATGGATCTAAACATACTGTCAACACAGTTGTATAACTATCCTTCCTCATTTCTAAAAAAAAAAAAATAAATAAATAAATAAATAAATAAATAAAAAATTGAAAAAAAATTAGTGGACGCGCAAAGCACAGACAAGGAAGAGACAGGCTGGTACCATGTATGGATCTAAACATACAGCCAGCATAGTTGTACAACTATCCTTCCTCATTTCTTTCAAAAAAAAAGTTAAAAAAAATAAGTATAGATTTCGAGCTAGCTTTGATATCATCCGTTGCCAGCACGGACCCAGCAGACAGACTAGAGCGGTGTAGATGCTCAGCGGAATATCAGCCGACTTGATATAATTCAAAATCGATTGGCGCCACAGACGCAGTGTCTGAGCGAGGGATCTTTTGAATTGCTAAGTTATAGTTATCCCCGGGTATTGCGCGAGGACTGGAGGAACCGTAAGAAAAAAATAAAAAAATAATAATGGGAAAGAATTTTGGACAACAAACAGAAGAGTGTTTATGCCGATTTTGGCATTTGGGACGAGGTTTGGCGAACAATATATTATTTTTTAGGGTGAGGGCATAGGGGGTCTGAATTGTCAGACATATAATTACTTTCCTGCAACTCCGTTTTCTAACTTAGGTTATTTTGAATCAGACAGCGTTTACAACAACAAAAAGTGAAGGGGAACAAGAAAATAGGGGATCGAATGATGTCTTTGCACAAAAGGAAAGGTTCGATGGTAAGTTGCTGAGTAAGTCTGGCGATAGAAAATATTGAAAGAGGATGGAGAGAGCGGTTTAAAAAAAATAATTTAATTATGTCTTTGTGACTATGTGATGGAGAGATGCAGAGAGTTACTAGTCCAGTGGCCTCTGACCTTGTGCTCTTTTGCCAGATGCAGAGTGAGAGAGAAGAGAGGGAGAGAGAGAGAGAGAGAGAGAGAGAGAGAGAGAGAGAGAGAGAATTGGAAATCGACGAATTATAACAATAGATTATCACGATTTGTTCCTTCTCCTTTCCCTCTTTTTAAAGTTGCGAATGTTATGATCTTAAGGAAAATATGACTCGGCGAGATCTCTTAGTCATGAAACACACCACGTCTTTTGTAGGCTGTTCTTTTATCAACTTTCACTTTCTTGAACAGTAAAGCTTGAAAACAGAAGCAAAATCACGCATTTTTTGTTTGTATTGGTGTCGTGCTGGGGAAACACTTTCTTCTGAGAGACTTTTAAAATAAAATGAATTTCACACTGAGAGAGTGACTAATGTGCTTTTTTGTTATGATCAAATATGGCTGTGTTACTTTGGTGTTGGTGTTGTTGTTTTTTTGTTGTTTATGCTGATGTTATTTTTATTGTTATTGATGATTATGTTATTTTATTTTATTTCATTTTATTTTATTTTTTTTTTTTTTTTTGGATTTTTTTTTAGATAAGTTTTTTCTTCTTCTTTTACTTTAGTTTCATTTTCAAACGCCCATCGTCTTTAACTAGAATATCTCGTGAAAGGCCCCAAGTCAAACATCTGACAACAGCCATATTTAAAGGTGCTGCAATAATTTCTATGTACAAAGAGACAGCCAGGAGACACGAGGACTTTAGTCACAGCCTGTCATAATACACAGACAAGTTAGTCGTAATTTAAGAATAATTATTGCCAATTAACTCTCATGCATACAGCCACACAAAGAGTAGGTATCGCTTGATTCCCTGTTTACAAATCATCAAGCGTTATGGTTTCTATAGTTTGAACAGACAATCCCAAACAGTGATATTCCGTCTTAGAACTGGGCACAACCCTTAGGTACCACATGTATAAACTTTACAAAATCGCACGAATTCCCTGCTCTTATCCAAGATTCCAGACAACAGTATAAATGCACGAACTTGGTCTCCGAATACCAAACCCAAACTCAGGAAAC
Source organism: Elysia chlorotica (assembly GCA_003991915.1). Lineage (NCBI taxonomy): Eukaryota > Metazoa > Mollusca > Gastropoda > Plakobranchidae > Elysia > Elysia chlorotica. The sequence goes on along the minus strand of RQTK01000212.1, from coordinate 71,412 downwards.
CAGTTTCCTTCAGAGTTTGCAAAAAACGTTTCGCTTTAGTACTTAAAATTCATTATTTTCTTTATCTCTTAAAAACCCTGCATTGTCTTTTACCTAGGGTACAATTATGCAATCACAATTCCCGGCATGAAAATAAAGTTTTGGAGGAGATCAATATCTTAAGGTGCAAGGGGAGCTTATTGCAAGTGCAAGACTAGATCTGTCCCGGCAGTGTATTATTATTATCTTTTTTTAAAATTTATAAGAGTGCAGAGTGGTTACCTATGAGTCACGCCAATGCACAGATATCAATGCTGGGCTATGTATGGGAGAGGAGGGGCTACAGCTTTTTTGTGTTGGGGGGACGGGCGGTCATCGTGAACCGGTCTAGATAGATGGCGTCTGACAGCTCAGTCGCTGGTGTTCTGGCCATGCAAGCGGGAGGTCCGAAGTCCGAATGCTAGATAGTTAGTGTCTCCCTCAGTTTTTAAAGATACTTCTTCGGGAAATTCGGAGGAGTTCCGAGGTAACTTGTCAAGGTTTGTTTCTCAAGTTAAAGACCGCATACACAAAAACATGCGTGTCTAACTAAACCATTTACACGCATACGCCCCACTTGTGAGACTTGAAGGACGCTAAGATATATGCACGTCATGCTAGCTGAATCAGGTTGTTCATGCAACTGTTTTGTGTGTGTGAGTGTGTTTTTTTTTATTTGTTTTATTGTATTGTTGTTAACATTATAAGACCTCTCAGCAGCTTTCGATACGATCGATCACTCAATTCTTTTTCGTTGACTCAGCGCCAATTTTGGGTTAGGCGGAGTCGTGTTGAAGTGGTTTTAATCATACCTTAAACAGATCACAAGCGGTAGCCATAAAGGGAAACATGTCTGGTTATAAAACTCTCAGTTTCGGTGTCCCACAGGGCTCTGTCCATGCTCCTATCATCTATATGCTCTATGTAAGACCTCTTTTCAACGCCATAAGTTTTGTTTGTTGTTGTTGTTTGCTTTCATTTTTTCTATGAAGAATCCTGCATAGTATTATTCTGTCATTGATAGACAGTGACACGTTTAATGAACATGCAAAAAAGTAAAAGACGTACTTATTTAAAATGTAAACAAGACCGACTTTACACGAGATCCATAAAATCTTGCGAAGTAATACTTAAATACCGTTCTCCAAAAAGCTACGTCGATTTGTTAATAAGTGCAAAGAAAAAGGCTTAAAAAATTGCTGACGAATTCACATCTTTGCCAAATCATTCCTAAACCATGAAGGAAATTTCACAAAATCATTTTAGGTTAAAAAAAAAAGAGGTGGTCATGTAAAAAGTCTTTCTGAACACAATAGAAGACTCATGAAAACAATAATTGTATGGCGTGGCTAGTCGTAAAAAATAAAAGAAACGTGCCTTATCAGGAGATTAATATTTTTTTCATGATTGTTCAATTCAGTTAGAACGTTTTCATTTGGTCACCAAAGTACTGAAAAAACCTGTTTGACAATCAAGCCGACCCAAGCAATGGCGCAGTGTCCTGTGGCGAAGTGCCCTCCTTCAGGGGGATTCACGTTCCTTTCAAATTATTGTTGCTGTAGAATAATATTATAATCCTCTAGTTATTTCTCGCTGAATGGGTTGGATATTGTCGAGAACAGGGTGAATTATAGCAAGGCCTCTTCATAAAGTTAGGCGTGTGTGTGGGTGTATATATGTTTGTTTATCTGTCTGTGTATTTTTTTTCTCATGTTCTGTCTGTCTGTCTGTCTCTCTCTCTCTCTCTGTCTCTGTCTGTCTTTCTCTCTCTCTCTCTCTCTCTCTCTCTTTCTCTCTCATTCTCTCTCTCTCCGTCTCTCTCTCTTCCACTCTTTATCCTTTCTCTCGATATCTCTCTTTCTTATACTCTTTTTATTTTTATATCTGTTTCCCTCTATCTCCATTTATCCTTATTGCTCTCCCGCTTTCTATAAAACGCCCTTTAAGAAAGTATGTCCGGTGTATATAGCAATACGATATTTTATAAAGCAGTTGATTCAGCCAGCCCGATAAGGGTTTTTCATTCGTGTATGTAATGTATCACTGCCAACTTACACTGTCTACCAAAGTATAATTAACACGTTTCAAAATAAATAGCATCGTATATTTGGACATAACCAAGGTTAAGAGTCCAAGGATAAAGTACGTAGTATCTCGCTACACAGAGATAAACACGATAAAAAGGCAGACCATTTTCGTGATTATAATTAGCCTTAAAGTATTAACAGATATTTTTGGTCCGCCCTTGGCAATGAATTAACCTATCGTTCTTGAGTTAACTTGAGTTAACTGAGTTGGCTTTGCTTGTTTGTAAATAAAAAAAAAACAACAAAAAACCCAACAACAACAGTGTATATCGTGTTCCTGTCAAATCGATAAGATATTCTTTTTTCCCTTCATAAATCCCTTGTTTTGGTCGAGGAATAAAAAAAGATTAAATAGCCTACATCAAGTTTATAGAGGATTTTTAAAGGTATAGTGTATTTTTCGAAACGAAGTGTTATTAATCACCGGGCTCGCGCAAGCGCAAAGCTCGTCTTGCATGCCGGAAACGGCTAACAACAGCCACGCCTCTTTCACGGATCCTACTTCCTGTTCACACGAAGTAAGATGGCGCTTCTTATTTTTATTTTCTTACTACGAGTCATAAACTACTGTGACATTGTGATTACGACCCTGGGTCTGAAATTAGTGTGCTTCTCAAAGATCATGGCATACTTATTTATAGCATTAAAATATAATATATAATTATACATGTACGCAGTTCCCCATTACCCTTTTGGTGATGTTACATTTTATCATCCCCTTTGGTCTATATACCCCCCCCCTTCCCCGTAACACCACCAAAAGGCTTACATAGCGGGTAATGGGGAACTACGTACATGTATATATAATTATATATTATATTATTAATTCCATAAATAAGTATGCCATGATCTTTGAGAAGCACACTAATTTCAGAACCAGGGCCGTAATCACAATGTCACGGCAGTTTATGACTCGAAGTAAGAAAATAAAAATAAGAAGACTTACGACTTTGTACTTACGGCCCCTAGAGTTTAATGTATTTAACAAATAGAGGAAGAAGGTTTAGGCGTCCGACTTAACGTGTCTTTAAGTGACACATTTCGGCGTCTAAACTTACTTCCTGGTTGTACTTTGCTTCTTTGGGCCCCCAAAACGCTTCTCGGGTTAGTTGGTGCATAACACCATGATATTCGATAATTAGCCTGTCCGTGTGTGTGTGTGTGTGTGCCTGTGCGGGGAGGGTTGTATCAATTGAACCAATGATATGGGTAGAACTGATAACCGATGGTAAGGACACTCAGATGAGGCTGAAATTATACGTTGTGGGTTCGTTAACGAACGTGTGGAAATGTGTTGTTTTGTTTCCGTCTTTTTGTGGCTGACCAGAGTGATCAATAATGAGATAGCTACTGACCAATCATGTGACTCACAAGTAGTTTTTCTCTCTTTTCTGAGATGTGATCTGCTCCTGTGTGCCATTATTGTATTTTGTTATTCCTTTTAACCAACCAAAGCCAGCAGAGAGACCCGGAGCGTAGTTTGTTGTTTGTGTTTTGTTATAGAAAATAAAAGAAGGGGATGGGAGAGTTCACGTTAACCTCAATTTAAACTAGCTCAAGTTTCTCAGGCTGTAAATCCATGTTGCTGCGCTTACAAACCTTGCCTTCCTGACAACAGAGAGATGGTGGGTTTGAATTTGAGTGTGTTGCTTTGCGTCAAAAGTCAACATGATATAGACCATAATTATTCATGGAGTTCCACGACTAACGTTTGACAATTTTACGCGCTGCCACATAGAGAATGCAGAGATACCATGCTTTCTGTCTCAGCTGGTCACATTGTACTGAGACACCGACACAATCAGTCAAAATTTCGCGCAAACACATTATTGGCCAATCGTGGGTTTCGAACCAGGTTTCTTCACGATTGGGAGACCAACGCTCTACCACTTGCGCCAGTTGGTCCACTTTTAAGGTTGTAAATATTCTTGAAATCTTAACTTGGTACCAACAGAAAGGACTCCGCCCTTTTTTATGCTCTAAAACCCAGTAGCTGTTAGTGTAACTGTGCTAGCCTGTATACTCCTGTCAGGGCGTGAGAATGAATTAATGCAGGCCAATGTGACATCGACATACATAAATTATCTACAGGTGGGAGTTGGACACAATCTCTGCGGTTCTTACAAGTATGGCTTAAAATACACCGTGTCTTAAGAGGATACGCAATTTAAATAAGTTAGTGTTGTGGTTCAGGTTTGTCTCCGTTTTCATGCATTCGGAATGTAATACATTAGCTCGCATTACTAAGCTTAATTATAGATGCTGATTAAACCATGATCTAAACAGACAGTGGCTAGGGAAACAGACAAAGATAGAGAGAAGGAGGGAGATAGAGAGAGAAGGGAGCCACAGAAGAAGAGAGACGAGAGGTGGAAACAGCAGAGAGAGAGAAAGAGAGAGAGAGAGAGAGAGAGAGAGAGAGAGAGAGACAGACAGACAGACAGACAGACAGAGAGACAGAGAGAGAGAGACAGAGCAGACAGAGAGACAGAGAGAGACAGATATATAGAGAGAAGGGAGATAGAGGAGATGAGAGGGTCATGGAAGAAGAGAGACGAGAGAGGAAAACAGCAGAGGAAGGAAAGCCAGAAGGGAAGAGAGAGAAAGACGTGGTTTACTTTGTACTTTGTAGCCTTTTGAATTGCACCTGGCTGCTGCATGTTGCCTGACATGGACCACATAATCGCACATGTATGTACAGTACAAAGCAACGTTAACACTTTTTGCGCATATTTATTTAGCTTCCGAACCGGGGGATCTATTTACCCATAATCCTAGATCACAAGTGCATTAGCATATTATTTGGACCATGGTTTACTTTCTATGCGTTATTCTTTTGATTTTGGTCTAATTCTGAAATAACTGCAGTGGAAATAAGGCCAACATTTGCTTGTGCGATGGTGAGTCAAAACTTTGAATGTCACAGGCCCATGTACGAAACAGAAAATAAAAAAAAGGAACAGAAAGGGGTAAATCATAAGGGGTAAATTGATCCAATGAGCACTATTGAGTTAAATAATGGCGAGTGAAAACCCAATGAGTAGTAGCATACAATTAGCATTTGAAATGAGAAGCCTACAATAATGTAGAATTTGCCAGTCGTGTGTTTCACAGAGGCAGGCTCATTGGCATGAATAAAGAAGGTGGCAGTAGAAGCGTAAAAATGTCTTTGTTTTGTTTTGTTTGTGTGTGTGTGTGTTTTTTTTTTCTACTTTCAGCTCGATTCTATGGTCTTCTTTGTAATTCTGTTATCTATAAGACTTTAGTGTGTGTGAGAGAGGGAATGAGGGGGGCGGGGTGGGTAAACGCTCCTCCCCCCTTATCCCTAATAATCCCCCCATTTCCCCTGGCCCTGACTGTTGGCCCAATGTCCAACACTGTCCACCTATTGCCATGCCAGACCGCGGCTGTGGGCTGTCCAGTGTCCAGTATTGTTACCGACAGGCGCGCCAAGCCAGGTGATTCCACAAACATTAGTACAGGTTTTGCGATTCACACGACGATGGTGGATTACATAGTCACATCGGTTAGGCATTGTCAAAAAAAAGTGTGTGTGTGTGTGGGGGGGGGGGGGGGCATTTTTCTGGTTTTCCATTAGCTCTGCAAGTCTAGCAAAAGCAAAGAGGTATGATTGGAATGATGATTCCCTTATGCAATGTAGATAAAACATCGTTTTCGTGTTCACTATGGGACCAGTCCATTATCGCAAGATCTCTAACTGCCAGCAGACGCCAGCCGACCAGTGAGATAAAAAACGGGGGTGGGAGGGGAGGTGGACACACGGGATCAGTGGAGACACAGAGGGTCTGGGGGACACACAGGCTGCCCAACTGTCACATTCCGGGTACAACTGTAACCAACAGACGGGGATTAACGGAAGAAACGGACGCCTCAGTGAATGGGGTTTTTATAGACACTGCCACTGCGACATTCACTGCGCACACGCCCTAACTGAACAGGCTGTTGGGTAATCGCCCAGCGCCTATTATGTTCGATTAGAGGGAGAAAACCTGATCAAACACATGAGAGGTTTTACCCTTAATGCTCTTTGGACTGCACAGTTCAGGATGGGGCAGTAAGGGCTGCCAGAGATCGAAATAATTATGGCGAGCCCACTATACAACAAGCATGATGCATGGGCTACTAAATCCCATGAAACGTAGTATGAGGAAAAAGGAGGGGAAATTAATCCAACATTGGCGATTTTATTTTCCTGGTGGGAAATTGCTTAAATCGATAAAATATATAGGAGGGTTTATTCAATGAACTTACCCGCTAATAGAGGTGCCAAGAAAAACTGAAACCCTTCATTCGTGGATCTCAGCAATTTCACCTTTCATAATTTACGGCCATTAATCGCTCTACTTTACACATGAGAATTTATGAAATAGCCATTGCCACCGGCATTAAAGCGTGTGAATGAGAAAAGAAAATCATAATTTTTACTAAGCATTACAGTGGCTATTCCCTCGCCTTGTTTTCAAATGTGCATCACTGTGGGTCCACAGTGATTTACGATGTGAATAAGTTATCGCATGAGCTCTAGTTTGATCAAGCCGGTGGGGTTGTTTAGACGATACAACTAGTTAGCGAATAAATTCTAATGAAAACGTTTGACTTCATAATACAGCCTGGAGAGAAGTAAAAATGAACTTCCCACAGGACTGTGTGGTGGTTTTCCGCAGGTTACTTGTCTCCCTTTGCCTGTGGTATCTACGCCCCTATTGTCTGACAGTGACTTCTAAATGGCCGGATGCAATAGTCACTGGTCTGGTAATAGCTACAATTGCCGGCGTAAATGTCCTATAAATTGTGGTCTGGGCTCTCTGTTTCAGGGACGGGTGGGTGGAATGGGTGACACACATGGGGTTTAGATAGTGGATAGTTTTGAAAGGACATTAAGATGAGAGAGAGAGAGAGAGAGAGAGAGAGAGAGAGAGAGAGAGAGAGAGAGAGAGAGAGAGAGAGGAGAAAGACAGATTGAGAGAGGAAGAGAGCAAACTCGTGAGAGGGAGAGATAGAGATAGAGTAAAACAGGGAGAGAAAGAGAGAGGGGTAGAGAAAAGAAGAGAGTGAGTTTTGTTTTACGGCATGTCAGCACAGTAACAGCTGAGAGAGAGGAGGTGGAACAGACAGACAGGGAGCCCTGAGCGTGAGGCACATATAAAATATAAGGGGGTAGGGCGTAAAAATATAACAAGAAAAGGAAAACATTAAAAACAATTACTACAACTAGAACTGAAATTCGACACACACACAAAGGAAACGGCGTATTGGATCTTTCATAAGATGTAGAACTTTTAGGAGATTTAGCAACGCGTAGAGCTTCGTTTTCGTCCAGACATTACAAGATGGGAAATGGAAATTATTTTTACATAAACATGGACATATCCTTGATCTTTGTAAGCAATACCAAACTTTAACCACAGCCTCGCGGGCCTATTTCTAGATTAAAGCTGATTTATTTCTTATAACTTATAACCAGACAGTTCTGCGCCTGCGCTGTCGCACCGAATTTGAGGAAGTTGCGCTTGTGGTAGTTTTCCCGGGGGAAATTCGGTGCTTACAAAATACATTAGCAGACGAGATCGGTAAGAATGGCGAGCCACAGAATGGAAGATTATGTTGTAGCATGAATATATCATCGATTTTATTCCGGCAAGACGAGGGTAAGCAACCTTCCTGCAACAATAGATGAGGCAAGTGCGTTTAGGGGTAGTTTCTATGAGAGGGAGATGGAGGAGGATTTGTTGGGTTGTTGGTTGGTTTAACGTCCAACAGCGGCACTATATAGGCTATATTGTGGACGGACCCCGATACGGACGTCTGACAATTTTATGTGCTGCCAAACACGAGACAGGGCGGGGATACCATGCCGGTCACATTATACTGACACCGACCAAAACGCAACAGCCAGGATTCGAACTCGGGACCTTTTGCGTCGGAAGCCGATGTTCTACCCCTGGACCACCGCGCCCCCCGATGGAGGAGGCAGGGGCAGGGTAATTTACTTGCGGGGGACGCGATAAGATGCAAATTTGAAGACTTGGTGGATATTTTTCTATATCGAGACGTTAATGAATGCAATTCCATGGCTGCCTCAAGAGAATAATTTTTTTAGAGTCGGCTACAACGTAACTATAAATGTACAGAATGATAATATAGAACTAGATCTATAATAGATACAAATATCAGTCTGATAGCGGCAAGTCGTATTGCTCATAGTGCGAGCTTTTAGAGCCTGGCCTTTTGATGCCCTAGTCGGGCGTCTAAATTTATTTTCTCATTGTCCATACTGCCCTGAAGCATATCATCTTATGGAACATGCGGACGGTCTTTGAATTCAAAAAAGTATGTTTGCACTGTAAAGCACTTTTACCATTTTTTTTAGTTATCGTTGCTCCTCAAATAAAACATACATAGCCCAAGACAATTAACTCTGACTCAAAGGGCGTGTCTTAACACAAGAACCTGTATTGTAAATGGTATCACAATACCAGTGATCTACCTCTGATCAAATAAACGTACAGCGATCTTCTACATGTATATAGGTATAGCTTTGTATTTCACACTTAAATTAGAGAAAGTGAAGCCCTCCCCGGGTTTAACGACTCCTAGATCTAATGAAAGTTTCTATACGACAATAATTTATAATGCATAGCTGGAACATGCAAGTGGACGGTCTTTGAATTCACAAAAGTATGTTTGCACTGTAAAGCACTTTTACCATTTTTTTTTAGTTATCGTGGCTCCTCAAATAAAACATACATAGCCCAAGACAATTAACTCTGACCAAAAGGGCGCGTCTTAACACAAGAACCTGTATTGTGAATGGTATCGCAACGCCAGTGATCTACCCCTGATCAAATAAACGTACAGCGATCGTCTACATGTATACAGGTATAGCTTTGTAATCCACACTTAAATTAGAGAAAGTGAAGCCCTCCCCGGGTTTAACGACTCCTAGATCTAATGAAAGTTTCTATACGACAATAATTTATAATGCATAGCGTGCTTTCAGTTCAATTGCCTATGGGTCATTGTGACCTCTTAGTGACCCCTCCCCTTTTTTTTATTATCTTTCCCTTCCCACCTTTGTCTGTCTCTCCCTCTCTTACTCTCTTCCTTTTTCTATGTCTCTCTTTCTCGCTCCCGATCTTCCCCCTCTCTCATTCTCTCTACTTTTCCAATATTTGAATATTCATTGACGGGCAGAGGAAGAATAATGGGAAGAGAAGGCTTTGTGTTTACATAATATTAAAACTTTCTTTTTCGAAGTAGGAGTGAATCTGTAAAATAACTAAAGGGATATACAAGGATAAGGAAGAAGAAGAAGAAGAAGAAGAAGAAGAAGAAGAAGAAGAAGAAGAAGAAGAAGAAGAAGAAGAAGAAGAAGAAGAAGAAGAAGAAAAGGAAAAGCTAGCGTGAAGAACACACAGACAGAGAGAAATCGAGATATACAGAAGCCAGGGCTTAAAGAGGGAAGAATAGAGACGGAGAGAGAGATAAAGTGAGAGAAAGGGAAAAAAGAGGGAGAAAGCGGGGCTGCACGATCAGCAAAACTCAAACTGGGCACAGTCATGTTGACCTATCAAATGACAGCAACTGTGCAGACGTGGGGTGGCTGGCTCAGCCCCATAGCCCATAAATGACAATTTTGGGATCTACATCTAGCGCGTTTCTATTATAGCCCTGGTCTTGGTAATAATGCAAACAAAGGGCTAGGCTCTAGACTATCGCATTGCCTTCTTTCGTGTTAATTACACAAGCCGGATCCTTTTGAGCGAATTCTATTCGTAGACTCTGAAGATCAGTGTAAAAGTTCTTAAGTTTAACGTCTCCTAAGTATATCATATACGTGTCAATGTTCGTTATTTACAAACAAATAAGAATGGTAGCCATGAGTCTTGGCACGACAAATAAATGAACATACAGGGTTTGAAATACGCATCCTTGTTTTGTTGTTGATAAGAAATTCCTGAAATACATCTTTTTATATGTCATTTCCCTTCCTGTACCCACCATCCTCCCCATCAATCTCCCTCCTTCTCCCTCCCTCCCATCCTCTATTATAACCAACATCGTTACTAATCACAACCCCATACTGATGATGCGGAAATACTCCATAAACTTTCCTCATAACGGATTGTCTCTATAACGGTGTTTAACTACACATAGTTAGCAGAAACACTTCTGTCATGCCCAGAATACATCAAAGATTCTGGATCTAGCCCAGGTCTCCAGCGAAACTAACAATCATAACGATAACAGGCAACCCTAATCGTACAATATGGGAGGGTGAGTTGGACACCACGCGTTTTTTGTTTGCTTGGTTGTTGTTTTTTTGTTTTTTTTTTGCTGTTGGTTTCAACTAAAAATACTTACGATGGACACTGTTCTACGCAATTTTACGTATTTCACGTTTGAAATTGTGTGCTTTCCTCAAATAGTAATAACTACTTTGTTTGAAAAGCGGGGTCCTACAGAGATCCCACGTCGTAAGGGAACAACGTGTAGGCTATCTTATCAGAAACTGCATCTTAATCTTCGCCTGATCAAATTTCATCTATCATTGTTCCATGTACTTTCATCCGCAAAAGCTTGACGCAAACAAATTTTAAACTATGAAAATTCCAGACAATTTGATTATAATCAGTGGAACCGTGCCTGACCTTTGACCTTTCTGGGAAACGCCGAGCTAATATTAACCTGTCTGTTTCCGGCCCGGGCTCTACCATTAGCCAATTACGGCGGCCATTACAGTAATTCAAGTCGGTGACCCTGACGCACTCTGTCCACCAGTAGGAGGGCAACCCGGTGCCCAAATAGGTCCAGTGAGGTGGAAAGAACGATTACCACTACCACTAAGTGTGTTTGTTGGTTGGTTTTCAAACGCACATACATCGTCAGCTGCAGCTAGGCTATATTTATCGTAGACGGACCCCAAGACAAACGTCTGATAGTAATAATTGTTAAATGTGCTGTCAACAGATAGAACGAGGATGCGAGGACTTCTATCTCAGCTTGTCACATAATACTGACACCGACTTAACCAACACAGGAAGAATTTTGACAATTTTATAAATGTATCTGATGGTGAATTTCGAACCGGGGACCTCAAGGTTGGGGGACCAATACTCTAACACTAGCGTCAGTTTCAAATATCCTTTCATCCCCCCCCCCCCCCCCCTCCACCACACCCCCCCCCCCCACACACACACACATACTTCCTTTCCTCGCCCATGTGAGCCCTTAAACAGAGTGACATAATTATATCGACGAAATTATAACAACCTAGTAAAAAAAACAAAAAGCAAAACAAACTCGTCCAACTGTACGATGGCTGTCGACCCTACTTCCCAAAAGCATACATGACTATGTGCACTATGCAAGGATTCCAACTACATGTACCTTTACAGGCTTTGTGATCCAAACGGCGGTAACGGGTGACATAATCACAGCACTTGGACAAGGCTTTTCTGGCTGCTCATTGGCTCTCTGAGTATAGTATATCGCTACATGCATTATTGAACGCTACTGTAGATTTCATCATCAATCGTCGCCAGTTTCTCTATCAGCTCAATTGTCGCAAGACTTCTAGTATATCCATGTATGTCCCTTAGTGGGGCCTTTCCCCCAAAGCCATCAAAGGAGACTTTGTTCGTATGACTGCGCATGTCAGAATGAATAGACATTTTGTTGCAGTGTGTTGGTCAAAGATTACCATGTTTGTATACTTTATTTACTTGGTGTGCAACACAACGGAGCTGTGTGAATAAGGACTGGGATTTCAAGATTGATGATCCTTTGATGTGCCTTTCTAGAGCCACTGAAACTTCTTTGGCGGAAAATGTGGGAGTCGTTTGAGGCCTCCAAAATAGAAGGCAAAGCGATCGAAGTAAACATAAAAATATAATAAGGTATAGATGAGCTATTTGACAAAGTTAAGGCTGAATATTATGTCTTAGCTTTGTTAACAAGTTAATTAAAAACACCACTGCTCCTCTGCATATTTACTTGCAAGAATGCGTTCACTCCAGTCAAATCGGTGACTTTAGACTTCTACAACCTTTTGGAAGTCTTGATGCGAACGCCTTTGGAACGCGCTGTACGAAATCGTTGATTATTTTAGCCAATATGTATATGAGAATCTTTCAGGTTTATAACACCCCGTACATGCCTCAATCGGGCGCGACAAACTTTTCCAGCATTTGAAAGACTTTTTAATTAAGTCATAAGAGTAAGCCCAAAAAAGAATAATCAATTTGCAGAATTGACAAACGTAACTTAACACCAGACGCTGATAACTAAGCTATACATGTATATCGCGGAATGGAAACCAGAGCGGGATACCCGGAACATGACTAGTCACATAATAATGTAGTTGTACTGACAATGAAACCGAACCAGCTAGTAGGGCTGCCAGAGTACTACAATGACAAATCAACCCCAACAACCAAAGTGTAGAATGTGTATCCTTATGTTATAATTCGTGACACTCAATTTAAAGGCGATTTTATGAAGAAAAAAAAACATAAAACTAAAAAACGATCTGCTGACCTTTTCTTATATTCTGCAGCAGCTTGCAGTGTGCATAAGACCCCTAACTCTACTCTCCCAATCTGGCGACGAAAATAACATAAAATATGAAGTGGTGTACCCCCTGAGGGCGCGCTAGCCGTGCGTGACTTGGACCAGGGGCCGCTCTTCACAGTGATGTGACGCAAGCCCCGACCCAGTCTCGACCCCTAGGGGTATATACTACAGGGGAAGCTGTGGAGAGTGTATACTTTAAATAGAGTCAGAGGGATAGAGAGAGACCATCACTGGCTAGTGGTGGGTGAAATACAATTAGGCTAAGAGATTGGTAGTTGTTTGTGCTTTTTGTTGTTGTTGGTTTTTATAAAGCGGGAGAGGAAGAGGAGGCGGATGGAGCAAAAGGGCGCGAGGGACTGAGATATGGGGGAAAGTGCTTTTAAGTAACTCAATAACCAAAGAGGTGGTAAAATGAAATAGAAAGAGAGGAATGAGCGGAAGAGACAGAGAGCACAAGCACAGCATGTGTGGTGTAAATATGCATGGGTCCTTTTTCTTTCTTTTTTTTTAGTTTTCTCTCGCGGTCAGGGCTAACCCAGCTTGAATCTGTAGTGTGTCCATGACTGGTCAGTCACTCTCCAGTCAAACCGTTAGTCACCTCTAGGCGGCCACACGGCAATAACGAATAACACTATGACGCCCCTTGGGCATGGGATTTACCGATCACCTAGTAATGGCCCCGTAAGTTTAGAATAGAACGATGACTGGGCGCCGGTACAGACTCTGTTATTTATCGTCTTCGTTTTAGCTACGGACCTCATCATCGCAAAGTCTCTATCGATCTTAATCGACCGATGACACTGACCGATCACTGGACAGCACGCGATGCTTTGATCTCTTGACCACTGCAGTGGACACAGGATTCAACATACCACGGTAATCAAGGAAGTTGGTGTTGTTCAAAAAAGCGTTACCCTATGTGATGGGAGAAAGCAAAGCCCTCGTTAGTTTAACGTCTCCTAAGGCTGAAGAAAGTGCCCTAACGAAGACCAAAAAGCGTAGCCCCAACACCTTCGACCTTTTATATCAAGAAAGAAAAACGGAACGGGATGGAGCGTTGTTGTTGTTGTTCTTGTTAGTGGTGCTTTTGGTGCTGTTATTGGTGTAGCTGCTTTTGGTACTTTTGTTTTGTGCTCTTAAGTTTCAGGGTGCGCTGGTAGCTCAGCCATTTAGTGTTTTGGACTGACGAGCATGCGTTTCGGAGTTCGATTCTCAGTAAGAACCCATCCTCTACTTGAGCTTCATGAATCAGTGAACTGTGGAATGTTTAACATTGGCACTTCCAATTAGGAACAGTTTTCTTTGGAGGGAACAGTATTTATACTGCAGTATTCACCTTTTTTTTATCGATAATTATAGATTAAAATACAAGCACAGCTTTAGAATTATTTATACGTTTAATTGAAGATTATTTATAATCCATTCTCAGGTAACAGTATGGCCTAGAAAATGCTTTATGCTGACTCAATCTCAAATGACGCTGTCGTTGGCTCTTTTTCTTCTTCTTTTTGTGTGTGTGTGTGTTTGTTATGTGTTTGAGGAGAGCTAAGTGGTGACTCATGTGGTTTATGTTGTTTGACATAACAAAACCAGGCGTGTATGATTGTTTATTGTGGATCGTCTCAGGTTAGGTTCGTGGGCTGGAAGGGGGACAGGTTAAAACAACAAAGGCCTGGCGATTGCAGGACCCAACGCGAAAACGAAGACAATAGGTAAGGAAATCTGCACCGGGGACCAATCATAGGCCTATCAATGACTTACGGAGCCAATGCCAGGTGAAATTCCCCACCAAGACTAATGGGCGTAATAAGTCTTGTCGATCGCAAAGTCTGTAAAGCTAGGGGCACAGTGACTTTCAGAATTGAAATCTCAAGACAATGAGAACCACAGAAAAGGAAACTGGCTTTTTAATCAGTAGTGACAACTGCGTAAGTTAACAGGTGGTTCTGTGGTTAAGGCCACGGTTTGAGAGCATTTCCAAGAAATGAGCGCCTGGTATCAACCGCCAACGACTGCAGTACAAACTCAAGATTAGAATTTTTTATAATGACTTCTTACGTAAGCGTCTTCACCGACTTTTATCAATTCTGAGAAAATGCCCCGAACCAACAGCGTCAAGCTTGTTCGGGATACATTGAAAATTGTTTTAGGTTATTTCTCATCTTGATGCGTCCGTATCCCCACTGCCTCTGCGAGGCAGACTTCAACCTTGAGGCTCGTTTGCGAAATGGTCTACCTGCTGACGATGCATGATCACAAAAACAAAAGAAAAAAAATAAACAAACAACATTATAGCTCTCACTAGTTCACTAGGGCAGCAGGACTCGAGTTAGACAAAGTTTTGTCAGTTGGCCGGTTGGGAGACCAGCCCGACAATACCAGAATCATGAACTGCCCAGAGTGCATTGCGTCACGCTTCCCAAACAAGGGGACCATGGGGAGACAACCGCCGTGATCTCTACGTGATCTGACAATACCCTGGAGTGTAGACAACACAAACTCAATATGTTTGACTTGCATGCACAGGAATGAAGAGAATATTTATACATGCACATTCAAAATTCAGGACCACAACTCTTGGTTCCCCAACGCTATGTCAAAAAATATGTGAGCAAATAAACTATTCACCGTCACTTTCGGAAATTATCAGACTATTCGGTGACCAGTTGAGCGATGAGACACGAGCCCTGGTATGCCTGCAATGTCAGACGGCAATTTAAGTCTAAGGACCCATACGCAATTTAGCCCAGCTGCTGATGTTGGACATTGATAAGCCAACCGACCAACCAACATCACAGTCAATGACAGTGTGAACGAGAAAATTCAATTATGGTGGCACGCCATCTCTCTAAGGATCCACTTTACTACACGTGTACTGCAAATCTTTCAACATCAGTATACAAAAGCTTACTTAATGCGCATTTTTCTAGATGTTTTGTGTGTGTAAACTTATGGGCCTAATGCTGCCCGTTGGTGGCGCATGGGTTGGCAGTTTTGCTAACTGTCGCCGACCTGAGATACCCCCACGCCGCACGCATCGCCGGCTCTGCCCTCTCTCACCCAACCGTGCTCTCCCCTCCCCCACTTGAACACACTTGGAGCGACCAACCGTACACACACTGCGTGTCATATAAACACGCCCAGGAGTTTTGTCTATGTGAACTGTGCCAGGTCTACACGTAATTTATCTACAATGTACGTTCCAAGCTTTCCTCTCTGGGGCTCAAGTTTTCTCGATCTCAGCACAGTATAGTATCATGTAAAAATATAAACATGGTGACATACTGATGACCGCTCCTTTCTTGTTTGTTTGTTGTTTTTTTTTGTTCTTTTATTTATTTTATTTTTTTTTTGGGGGGGGGGGATTGTTGGATTGTTTGGTTGTTTACTTATTTCGCATGTCAGCTACTAAGGAATGCCGTGGAGAAACGTTTGGCAAGTTTGCGTGCTGCCGCACAGAGAGTAAGAAAAACCAGCATCAAATAAGCAAACAGACCCGATCGTGGATTCCAATCCAAAAGACGAATTGTCGTTCCTGTAGGAACGTCCCTCTGTGGATAAATTCAGGACTTTAGCAGCGCCAAACAGCATAAACCTAATACAGTCATTGTAGTACAATTCGAGCGACACTGCTTTCACACAGTGCCTGAAACAACGCCCGATCCTCCTCTATTTTCATTTTGCTTAAATCAGCTTTTTGCTGACTTTCTCAAAGATGCACCTTGAGGAATATGATACAGAGGTCATTTTGAAGCTTGCTTTCCTTATTCAATTTCAAGCTTGATACATTCTATTTCAGCGTTATATCATTATGCAAAAATGTATTTGTTTCTGAGCTGAAGAGAGAGAGAGAGAGAGAGAGAGAGAGAGAGAGAGAGAGAGAATGTGAAGTTAGTGAGAGAAAGAAAGAAGGGAAAGCAAG
The DNA here is from genome assembly GCA_003991915.1 of Elysia chlorotica. Classification (NCBI taxonomy): domain Eukaryota; kingdom Metazoa; phylum Mollusca; class Gastropoda; family Plakobranchidae; genus Elysia; species Elysia chlorotica. Next base: position 54,789 of record RQTK01000212.1, on the reverse strand, counting down.
GAGAGAGAATGTGGCTGAGTGAAAGAAAGAAAAAGAGGGTGAGTGTGTGAGAGAGAAAGGGAGGGTTAGTGGGAGAGAGAGAGAGAGAGAGAGAAGAGAGATAGAATGCTTGTAGTATCTAATGCCATATTGTTTCTATCGATTATCGATGTTGAATACACGCGTTGCTTCATCTCTGTTAGGGGATATCCGATGAGCAGAGATTTCACTGCACTGTTGCACATTAGCCATACAACACACAGTGTGTAAAGAGCAGTTAGTGCGACAGTTTCAGCACAGTCGAGGTGGTAAACTTAGCGATTGAAGCTACTTGTTGCGTAGAATTTGACTCTTTCAGAGCTCCATAAGATAACTCTTAGTTTCATTTTAGGGTACCGGTGTAAGTCTAGATACTCCTGAGGGGGTTGGGGTGGGAGAGAGATATATAGAGAGAGAAAGATCAAGAGAGAGGGTAACGTTTATATATATATTCTAGTAACTGTATGCTACCAGACATAGAGGGCGCCAATTGCAATGCTTGATCAATTCACCCAGAAAACCCACGGGTAAACATCACATCTAAAAGTCTTCGAACAGCGATAAGAATGGATCATTATGTCAGATTTGTTACGCCTACGATAAAACGTTGTCTCTGGGGAGCTTTATTAGAGGTTATTAAGTTAAACAACTTCGGGATTTAGTGAGTGGTACATTGTATCTGAAAATTCCTAAATGCTACATGAAACAAAAACGTCCACAAGACAAAGGGGAATCAGCCATGCGGGGTGATGGATGATGCGAGAAAAAGGCTAAGGGGAGAGAGGGAGAGAGAGAGAGAGAGAGAGAGACAGACAGAGAGAGAGAGAGAGAAAGACAGACAGACAGACAGACAGAGAGGGGGGGGATAGAAAGAGTGGGCCAGGGAAAGGGAACGAGAGACAGTCAGACCAGAGAGAAGTCGACGGAGATGGACAGAAGTAGACAGAGAGAGAGAGAGAGAGAGAGAGAGAGAGAGAGAGAGAGAAAGAGAGATAGGGGGGAGAGAAGAGAGATGGAGAGAGATTAAGAAAGATTCCACGCGGGGGGTAAAAATAATCCATCGACGAGACAGTACCTTTTTAGCCTGACAGAGTTGTGTACCGTGTTATTATTTTCTGAAGCAGAAGCAAAAAATAGGCTTAATTTATTATTCATGGTCAGCTAAAATGTTTTCTGTCATGTGGAGTACTAGGGAGAGCTTGAATACCTGGATTTAAATATCACATTATTTATAGAACCAGCATAGAAGTGTGTATATTTATATGCATAGCCATGTATAACGCTGTAAGGTTCATTGGTAGAATTTTGAACTTGATGTAAGTCGCATTTGAACAGTCTTATGAACAGTATGAATTACGCTCCCCCCCCCCCCCCTCCCCCCCAACACACACACACACACACACATTCCCCCTGCTCTCTCCTCCCCCACTTGAACACACTTGGAGCGAGCAACCGTACACACACTGCGTGTCATATAAACACGCCCATGAGTTTTGTCTATGTCAACTAATTCATCTTACCTCCCAAGCCTTCCTCTCTGAGGCTCAAGTTTTCTCGTTCTCAACACAGTATACAATCGTGTAAAAATATAAACATGGTGACATAATGATGCCCACTCTTTTCTTGTTTGTTTGGCTGTTTACTTACTTCGCATGTCGGCTACCAAGGAATGTCGTGGAGAAACGTTTGGCAAGTTTGCGTGCTGTAGCACAGAGAGTAAGAAAAACCAGCATTAAGTAAGCAAACAGACCCGATTGTGAATTCCAATCCAAAAGACGAATTGTCGTTCCTGTAGGAACGTCCCTCTACGGATGAATTCAGGACTTAAGCAGCGCCAGAGCATAAACCTAATACAGTCATTGTAGTACAATTCGAGCGACACTGCTTTCACACAGTGCCTGAAACAACGCACGATCCTCCTCTATTTTCATTTTGCTTAAATCAGCATTTTGCTGACTTTCTTAAGATGCACCTTGTTGATAAGGAATGTGATACAAAGGTCATTGTGAAGTTTGCTTCCCTTATTCAATTTGAAGCTAAAAGAATTGATCCATTCTCTTTCAGCGTTATATCATGCAAACATGTATTTGTTTCTGAAATAGAGAGAGAGACAGAGAGAGAGAGAGAGAGAGAGAGAGAGAGAGAGAGAGAGAAGGCGAAGTGATTGCGAGAGAAAGAAAGAAGGAAAATCAAGAAGAGAGAACGTGGGTGAGTACAAGAAAGAAAGAGAGGGTGAGCGTGTGACAGATAGAGGGTTAGTGGGAGAGAGACACAGAGAGAGAGAGAGAGAGAGAGAGAGAGAGATAGAGCATGTACATGTAGTATGTAATGTCATATTGTTTCTATCGATTATCGATGCTGAATACACGCGTTGCCTTATCTCTGTTGGGGGATATCCGATGAGCAGAGATTGCACTGCACTGTTACATATTAGTCATACAACACAGTGTGTCAAGAGCAGTTAGTGCGACAGTTTCGGCACAGTCGAGGCGGTAAATTTAGCGATTGAAGCTACTTGTGTGGAATTTAACACTTGGAAAGCCCTCCAAGATATGACTCATTTTAGGGTACCGGTGTAAGTCTAGATACTCCTGAGGGGGTTGGGGTGGGAGAGAGATATATAGAGAGAGAAAGATCAAGAGAGAGGGTAAACTTTTATATATTCTAGTAACTTTATACAAATAAAAACTTGTTTTGTAGACAAAATGTAGACCAATTAGTACAGAACAGAATTTGCATACCACACAATACACGTCCAACCAATCTACTGTGATCATCTTCAATACGTTATAAATATGACTTAATTTATCCTTTCTTTTCGAATGCATCTCGTACATGTATCATTTTTGTTTTGCTCATCTCTGGCTCTGTGCAGTACTGTATTTTGATGAATTCTAGTGAACGTTAAAATACGCCAACATTAAAACGTGTTTGCTACCAGACATAGAGGGCGCCAGTTGCATTGCTTCTTTCCCCTAGTGGCCTGATCAATTCACCCAGAAGATCCAAGGGTAAACATCACATCTGAACAGCCTTTGGAAACCGATAAGAATGGATCGTTATGTCAGATTTGTTACGACTACGATAAAGCGTTGTCTCTGGGGAGCTTAGTGGTCGTAAAGTTTAACAACTTTGGGATTTAGTGAGTGGTACATTGTATCTGAAAAGTCCTAAATGCTACATGAAACAAAAACGTCCACAAGACAAAGGGGAATCAGCCATGCGGGGTGATGGATGATGCGAGAAAAAGGCTAAGGGGAGAGGGGAGAGAGAGAGAGAGAGAGAGAGAGAGAGAGATAGGGAGATGGATGATGCGAGAAAAAGGATAAGGGAGAGAGAGAGAGAGAGAGAGAGAGAGAGACAGACAGAGAGAGAGAGAGAGAAAGACAGACAGACAGACAGACAGAGAGGGGGGGGATAGAAAGAGTGGGTCAGGGAAAGGGAACGAGAGACAGTCAGACCAGAGAGAAGTCGACGGAGATGGACAGAAGTAGACAGAGAGAGAGAGAGAGAGAGAGAGAGAGAGAGAGAGAGAGAGAGAGAGAGAGAGAAACCGAGACAGAGGGATGGAGATGGAGAGAGATTAAGAAAGTCAGATGCAGTCTCTCTCTCTCTCTCTCTCTCTCTCTCTCTCTCTCTCTCTCTCTCTCTCTCTCTCTCTCTGTGATGGAATGTGGTCTCCTCCAGGTCCCCGTGGAATAATTAGGCCATCTGGTTTATGAGGTCACAGCCATGATCCGGGGGATGACACCAGAGACTGTACAAAACTGACACAGCTTGAGAAAGTCTATGATGACACCATTCGCTTAAGAGTTCGACGCATCCTCCTTTACTTCTTCACGAACTCTTTGTTCCATTTTAATTGTTTAATGGTCTTCCTTAAACTTGTTTTCGCACAAGCGTAAGAAAAACAACGTTGAAATACATAGATTTACACTCTTAGTAGATGTAGCTTAGTCTTTTTTATTTATCGTGGACAATCATGTTTATCTTCGTTTTCACACAAATAATGCATTTTAACTTTATTAAAATACACTTCCGTTTATTCTAGGAAATTTTTCTTTGAAAATAAACATAAATGAATAAAAAAATTATTTTTTATAAAAGTTTTTCCTAAAGGCTTCTAGAAACATGGTTCTTTCTGTTTTGTTCATCCACAGCAAAGATGGTTGATCCCGATAAAGATAACAACGCCTAGAAAATAATGCTTAAAACTCTCAATGTTTTGAAACACAAGAGATGAAGCTTTTATCTAATATCTATACAGATCTATTCTTTCCACAATAACAAAAAAAAACAACTTTATCAATAGCCCACTCAAAGTCCGCATTGAAAAAGAATCCAAGTGGAATTGTATAAAAAGGAATATGAATCATTATGTATTAGATCTATAATAACCTTGATGGAAATCATGAGCTCTACTTTTTTCATGTTGCTCATCAGGCAATATATTCTGCAGACGAGTGGCTAGTGATAAATGATGTGATTTTTTTCTAGTATCGAGAAAAGGATATGAAGTGCGCAAAAGGAATAAACTATTATTGTTCTACAAAATGACACTGATGTTTATAACATTTTTTTAAATGATTCATGTCTTTCAACAAAGTAGAACCACCTTCCCAGTTTTATGGCTCGCGCAAAACATACTTAGAAGCTAGAGGGCGTGGCTGGTTTGTTGTTGTTGTTGTTGTTGTTGATGTTTTTTTAATTGCTCCAACTCCTACCCTTGATAGAAGGTAAATAATTGTAATGTCTTTCAACAAAGTAGAACCACCTTCCCAGTTGTGTGGTTTGCGCAAAACATACTTAGAAACTAGAGGGCGTGGCTGGTTTGTTGTTGTTGTTACTGTTGGTGGTGGGTTTTTGTTAGATGCTCAAACTCCTACCCTTGATAGAAGGTAAATAATTGTAAAGCATACAATATGGTGACTGAAAAAAATATCAGTAACGCATCGGCTCAAGACCCTATAATAAAAGTAGACACTGAGATCCAAGTTTATCAATTTATATTTCACCTATGGGTAGGAGGCATGAAAAGTACTCTTACGGTACATTTCACAAGTTTTAATTTTATCTTGCAAATAGGTGCCTAAGTGTGAGGGAGAGAGACAGAGAGATAGCAGAGAGGGGGTGGGAGTGGGGGAATGG
>RQTK01000212.1:36428-49529 GCA_003991915.1 Elysia chlorotica | reverse complement strand
GGCGATGTAGAGAGGAGGGAAAGAAAGAGAGAGAGAGAGAGAGAGAGAGAGAGAGAGAGAGAGAGAGAGAGACAAAGAGAGCTCCTCTTGTGACAGCCTACAAAGGACATCCGGAAACAGGTCCTTGGGAAACATTACAAAGTCCCTGCAGGGAGAGACTAGACCTAGCTTTCTGTGTCGCTTTCTGGCAAGCTATCAACCGGTGAATGGCAACCCTGTGTACTTAGTCTCCTAAGTGGTACAAGAGTTGGAGAGTAAAGAGTTTGGTTGTACATGTATGCACTGTATGTATTTAGTAAGCTTTACGTTGAAGCAGGCAGCCTCAGTGGAAACAGCGAAACATCTCTGGCTTCTTAGTAGTACTGTAGCCTACATTAGAGTTGAGTATGTTGCTAAATGTCCAATGTCAGCACTATATAGGCTGTGTGGACGGTACCCAAGACTGCCGTATGACAATTTATGTGCTACCACACAGAAGACATGGCAGTGAGATCTAGAGTAGACTCATATAGTATCCGGTCACATAAATAATACACATAATAGACACCGATCCAACCAGTAGGGGACAAAATTGGACAAATGTCTACATTCGTGACCGATCGTGCGCTTCGGAAGACCAACGCTCTACCACTTGAGCCAGTCCGCCCCCCATCCCCTATTCCCTTTCATACAGAAAAAAAAGAGTGCTGCGTGCGCAAATCCTTTAGTCTTCGAGAGGGACTCTAATATTCAGAGTGCATGCGACTCTTGTTCCACTGTGTTTGAGTGGAAAAGAGAGGATGGGGTGTTTTCGTGTCTACCGGTTTGTAAAATAAAGTTCGTTCCTTTAGCTTATAGTGGTTAAAATGTTTGTTTTAATCTATTTCCTCCAGGTTAACTGAAAATTCCGAAGCCGATACTAGGGCCTTAGTTCAGATAGGTTATGTCGCGATCCAACGCTGAGTCTCGGATAACTGGATCCAGAGAGATGCATCTATAGTAGTATAGTACATGTACTGATAAGACAACCACAACGCCTCCTCTGAATCTTAAACTAACTCCTCTTGGTTTAACAGTTTGCTTATCATTGCTAAAAAAAATATTATATCAATTAATATTTTGTTTTAAACGTGCATGAGGTAACCTTTCTAAAGGAATCATCTTCGAAACACATGCTGAAATGTTTGTTTTTAATCTATGTCCTCAAGGTTAACTGAAAATTCCAAAAATTCCAAAGCGGATACTCGCGATCCAACGCTGACTCTTTCTCAGAAACTAGTCTCAGATAACTGGATGTACAGAGATGCAGTACATTGTTTAACTCGGACCCATTGTTTTTATCTATAGGAGTATGGTACATGTACTGATAAGGCAGAACACAACGCCTCCCCTGAATCTTGAACTAACTCCTTTTGCTTTAACAGTAACAACGCTACTTTAGAACTCCTTCCTCTACTCTGACCTCAATGTACACACCTGCCGGTGGAGTTCTTGATAACAGAAAGGTACATGTACTACTACTACTGCTGCTGCTGCTGCTGCTGCTGCTGCTGCTGCTACTACTACTACTACTACTACTACTACTACTACTACTAGGCCTACCACTGCTACTAGATCTACAGAGGTAAGAATTCATTGTCAACAACTATGCCTCTCATGCTCACAACCTCTGCTACCCACAGTAAAGATACATTAAATGATACTGGAGATAACAAGTGCCTAGGTCCAGGTCTAAGTTTGGATCGTAGAGATTAATCATTACTATCGGCTAAGTCATACTTTATCTCTCCCTTTCTATCTGTCAGTCTGTCTCTGTCTGTCTCTCCCTCTCTCTATCTCTCCCTCAACTCTGTATACACCAGCTATGTTAAATAAGTACCGGCCACCAAATCAGCGATTACGAAACAGAAAGCTAAGTCTCGCATTTCAAACGGAGTCATTAAGGAAAAACCAAAAACTGATCAACCACCTGGTATCATGCTGATGAGTAAAAGGTTTTTCTCTTACAATGTCGCATTTTAATTTTGAGCTCCATACTTCATCCTTAATCGTTTGTAAAACAATCTACCCCATTCCCATGTACTTTACTTATGAAATAGATAATTCAACAATTGGCATGGATGTGACGAAATGAGCAAGTACGGCAAAGGTTGAAACAATCCAAAAATAAACGACATACCCCTGTAATCTTCTGAACTGTATCTTAAGATTAGATCGAGGGTGTTGACTGCACCAGTCACACAGGTTGATAAGTGTCTATATAATTATGTACGTTACGACAGATAGTTGACGGTGTAAAAAATATGAATGGAGCTTTCCCATTTCAAAGGCGATATGGGCAACTTAAAAAACCACTACCGTCACAGAGTAGATAAAGGTTTAGAAGTGCTGAAACTTTGAATGTGTGGTTTATCATGCTGCAGATAAGGTTTATTAAAGGAAAACATTCCACGCAGCGCATTCCTGTGCAATACACATAAGTCCTTTAGAAACCATGAAATGGATTTATGGGTGAACAAGGGCCTACTAACATCTGTTAACTTTGTCTGCCTCTGTCTCTCGCTTTCTCTCTGTCTCTGTCTCTCTGTCTGTCTGTCTGTCTGTCTGTCTGTCTGTCTGTCTGTCTGTCTGTCTGTCTGTCTGTCTCTCTGTCTCTCTCTCTCTCTCTCTCTCTCTCTCTCTCTCTCTCTCTCTCTCTCTCTCTCTCTCTCTCTCTCTCTCCCTCCATATCCCCATCTCTGGTTTACCATGAGGGTCATAATACTATTTCATAATACTTAAACGAGTTAACTGAATCGCACAGAATCGTTTATACGCTGTGACAGGGGTCACCAAACAATAACAATAGAGACCACAGAGGATTTAGTTACTGTAAAACAGAGACCTTGCGGTAACTGCCCCGTTAGCAAAAACCAAGAGTTGGTCCAAGACGATATGTACGATAGCCTATGGGAATATCCACTGCGAGTTCAATCATAACTCATTCGTAGACTTATAAAGTAAATGAGCGATCGAACAATTCCAATCCTAAGTGGCGTAATTACGCCATTCATTATTTTCGTGTTGTTCGCAATGCTTGTAGATGAGCAATGCGGGCAGCGACAGGTGTCAACCTGTTAGGTGACTATTTTACTGTAGTGACTAGTGCCTAGTGCCTGGTGACTAGTGACATCGATACCCACAGCACCAGTCTAGTTTTAGCCTGGGTGATAATCCCCGTCGTTCGGGGGTTACACATTGTACGCTGCTGCCTCACTGTCCGGCTTGTCGTCCCTGGGTCACCTAGTCCACTGAGATGGCTTTATTATTATACATGTAATAATAGCCCTGGTCGTTTTACATGGCTGATGTCTGCCTAGCGCTGGGTGGTTTTTGCTGGCTTTGTTAATTTTTTGTTGGTTGGCTGTATAATGTATGTTTTGTTTTACTGGATGTTCAAGACACACCGATAGAAACAAAGTCAAAGAGATAGGGATAGAGAGAGAGAGAGAGAGAGAGAGAGAGAGAGAAAACAGAGAGAGAGGGTAGAGGAGAAACTGTTAAGCAAATCAGATTCAATCTTTTATTTCTTGCAAGACACCTCTAAATCTAACAATAACCAACAAATATCGTAGTGTTGGCCTGAAACTCCAGTATTCCAAGTTGGGTCTGTCGTCTTTGGTACATGAAGCAGGGACACTCGACATACGGTAATGATAACGAATGTTGAAAGGAAGACAAACTACAGAGTTAGCCAAGTGGAACACCGTTCAATTCCCTGCTTCATGGATGCAATGATTCACAAACACGTTCATAGATTAGCTTCAATGGGTATTTCCAATTACGTGACACGGTTGAACGGACTTAGGTGACAGTGAAATACCGCCAGTAGATTAAACGGAGCACAGGCGTGTTATCTGTAGTTGCGGTATATACATAGTACTCTACTATTACAAGTACAATGCACTTGAAAAGATAGTGCGTAGTGTGTGTGTAGCAGACAACACAGCATATCCAGTGGCAGGTATCCTGAAACGAAACCCACAGGGGCAGATAATAATCTCGATAGAAACAACAATTTTTCGTTACAATTATTTTAAAGCTGTAAGTTGGAAACATTTCCTAGAAGAAAATGATATAGAATCTATGCCATTTCATCAGTGAAACAAAAACTGATAAGCTTGAATGGCATAAGTAATTTATAAGTACAATCATGCTTTGAGTGCACGACCATTATGTGGTTCAGTTAGTCTAAAACGCCCTTTTCTTAATCTGACTGTCGGATATAGCCAACAAAGGGGTAGGAGACCAATACAACGCTTCGTAGTTTTGAAAAACGCAATGTCTCTGTTACCGAGGCCGCTGTGTGGAATGTTTTCTTTTAATAAGTCTCACCTGGATCATGATACAAAACAAGAAAACTATTTCCAACAAAGTGTTGACCCATTTAACAATTCTGATGAAAGCAAATACAGCTTGGTCTGTTGGCATGTTAATTTTTTCTTTATAATTCGTGTTGAAACGAAATAAAAGCTAGAGGGGGTATCTAGCACCCGATTACAGCTGCGGTATCCTTCCCATAGACCTAGGCCATAACACCCAAACCGCCAAATCGTACTCCGTGGCTATTTAGGTCAGCCAGGCGTGGCCCCAGCAAAGCCCTGTCATCTGCTGACTGCTCGTTGCGGAGGAGGAAAAAAGACGCTCAATGCTTCACAAACACGTTCATAGATTAGCTTCAATGGGTATTTCCAATTACGTGACACGGTTGAACGGACTTAGGTGACAGTGAAATATCGCTAGTAGATTAAACGGAGCACAGGCGTGTTATCTGCAGTTGCGGTATATATAGTACTCTACTATTACAAGTACAATGCACTTGAAAAGATAGTGCGTAGTGTGTGTGTAGCAGACAACACAGCATATCCAGTGGCAGGATTCATGGCCGGTATCCTGAAACGAAACCCACAGGGGCAGATAATACTCTCGATAGAAACAATTTTTTAAAGCTGTAAGTTGGAAACATTTCCTAGAAGAAAATGATAGGCTTGAATGGCATACGGTTTGGGTGAATAATGCACGTAAGTACATGTCTGATATAGCCTACAAAGGGGTATGAGACCAATAAAACCCTTCGGAGCTTTGAAAAACGCAATGGTTCTGTTACCGAGGCCGCTGTGTGGAATGTTTTCTTTTAATAAGTCTCACCTGGATCATGATACAAAACAAGAAAACTATTTCCAACAAAGTGTTGACCCATTTAACAATTCTGATGAAAGCAAATACAGCTTGGTCTGTTGGCATGTTAATTTTTTCTTTATAATTCGTGTTGAAACGAAATAAAAGCTAGAGGGGGTATCTAGCACCCGATTACAGCTGCGGTGTCCTTCCCATAGGCCACAACACCCAAACCGTCAAATCGTCACTCCGTGGCTATTTAGGTCAGCCAGGCGTGGCCCCAGCAAAGCCCTGTCATCTGCTGACTGCTCGTTGCGGAGGAGGAAAAAAGACGCGGAAATTGATGACGTCATTTGGCAAACATTGAGTGGTGCAGCTGCATAAAGTGCATAGTGCCATTGGTGTGAAATTTCAGGCCAAGCACACATGTTTAAAAAAAAAAAAGAAGTAATAATAATGCATGTAAACAGGATCCGGCTATGCTTCCTGACTAATTTTCGTTTCTGTACATGATTGAATTCCCGAGAAAATGCCCTCAGGTAAATTCTGCATGGTTTACATCTGCATGCCGGAATTCCATTTTTTTTATTTGTATTGTTTGCGCGTGCATGTTTTTATTCTTTGGTCTCGTTACTGTGGTAGGATCAAAGGGTTAGGGACTGGATTAAGCTCTTGCTCTTGTCAAATCCGAATCTAAACAACTCGAAGATCGACATGACATGCACTGTGGAGTGTTGAGTGTAGACAACAGGGACTGTTTGTTCTAGCAGGTGAGAGCCCAGCTCGTCGGGCCATGGCTAGTTTTACACCTGTATTGGGGTCATGGTGCTGATAAGCTGTTGACATCGACTGTGAATAATTAACGACCTTGGATATAACATAGTACTGATAGGAAACAAAACACGAGAGAGGCTCTCTCTTAGTTCTTCCAGGCTTCCAGAAGAGGGAGGTGCCCTATACAGCGACAGGTCGCAAGACCAAAGTCTGACAATTATTTCTGAACTGCCACACAGAGACAGTGCAAGGTTGCCAGGAGTTGAGTTTGAGTTGGTTTAACGTCCAACATCAGCATTATATAGGCTATATTGTGGACGGACACCAAGACTGGCGTCTGACAATTTTATGTGCTGCCACAAACGATGCAGGGCGAGAATGCCATGACTTATGTCTTAGCCGGCCACATTAAACTGACACCTACAAATTTGCTGGGGCTATTTTACCGTACCGACCTAACCAGAAGGAGATATAGGTTGTCTTATTGCGGATAGAACCCGGGGAAGTTTCCAAGTAGAAGTAAGCGTCTTTTTAGAGAATCCTTTCAGAGCCTAGCCATGCTTGTACCGAGTGCTTTTAATCTTTGACCAATTAGTTTTATGTTTCCTCGTTGTTTTTGTTTTGTTTTTTAATCTGAGGCGGAGACAGTAGGACCAGCTGAGATTCGAATAACCAACCTTCAGGTAATCAGTCTAGAGCATAGCACTACCAACTGAGCTATGCGGCTCCGCCCTAGTAACGACTAGCCTTGGCCTTGATCGCTGCTGATTTGACAGCTCAGAGTGGTGAGTGACGGGCGAACGGGAGAATGACTGGGCTGGGAGTTTCATGTGGTGAGACACACGCTCATACTGAGACCCTGAGTTTGTTAGCTGATTTTGTTGTTTAGCATCCAACGTCAACACTATGTAGGATGTATTATGGACGAGCCCCAACACTAACGTCTGACAATTTTACGTGCTGTCACACAAGGACAGTGCGATAATATCATGATTGTCTCAACCGGTCACATTATTTAACTGACACCGATCCAACCAATAGGGGATAAAGGGGCCAAAGCGGGGCTCGAACCACGGACCTACTGCGATGAAAGCCGATGTTCTCCCCCAGGGTTAGGGCCTACCACCCCCACACTTTTTCAGGCCTAGAGTTTTCATTGGACCCACTGAGAATCTAAGAGAGGCAGGCTTACAGCAAAGGCAGTAGGAACAAAAAACCTAGGCCAAGAATTTTGATGGGACACACTGAGGCTCATTTCGACAGGCCAAGTAGTAATGTTTTGATAAGAGAGTCTGAGATATGCCTTGTGTTTTGATGAGTTCTGTCATTACTGTCAGGCCAGTCAAGACAGCTGCTGCATTATGTGGACACAAACTTTGGTCTCCCTGGATTAGAACTGATTTTGGTACATGTATTACAATTCATTGAAAAGACTGTGTTATGTTACTATAAAGCTGACCTCTTTCACTTAAAGTATTTAAGTATATCTAGGTCTAGGCATTGACCCAGGCTGGTTGTCTGCTGTGACCTTGCCAGTTGTGACACAGGTTTTATGTTTTGATGAGACTTGCCAGGTCAGCGAGACAGCAGCTGCTACAACACGGGGAGCCCCGGTCAATCTAGATTCTAGGCTTGGTCGAATCTGAAATGTTGTTTTGAGTGGAAAGTTTAATGTTAAATCTAGCTAATTGTGTCGTTCAAGTTGTAAGACAAATTAATGCCGATGCATTATGTTTTGAGATATTATTAAGTCACCAACTTTTACCAAATGGTTTTAACCACACAAAGTGCAATCATTTTCCGCTGTTTTTCATTTCAATTCAATTCATTGAAACCATTGCTGGGCTCTTATACTGATTGCTGACTTTCATAAAGGAAGGGTTAGATTGAACGTATTAGGGTAATAAAACATCCAAGCTTGGGTTCAAAGAATCCTTTATTATTATTGTGATTATGATGATGATGATGATGATGACGATGATGATGATGATGATGATTATTACTGTTATTATTATTATTATTATTATTATTATTATTATTATTATTCATTAAAAGACGTTAATCTGTGAGACTTTTAATAATTACTTCCACCCTAGACAGTCTATTCCTCTTTATGTTTTTTGTGTACCGGACTGAAGAGTTGGGCAGTGCGATTATGCAACAAGAACAATATCATCAAAACCATCATCAACAACAACAACAACAACAACAACAACAACAACAACAACAACAGCAGCAGCAGCAGCAGAAGCTCAACATATGATGTTATCAAAGACAAATTCAGAGGAAAAAAAGCACTGTTTACTATACTCGATATCTGAAACCAACGATTGACACAAAACAAGACAACATTCAAAACTACACAACCATCTCAGAATGAAAACAAAGGTGAATCACACAAAGAGTCGGCAGTGAAAGGAATGTGATCGATAAAGACCCAGCCTGCGGGCGTTTGTCTGAGGGGAGCGCAGACCTTGATCAGCTTCATATTATGAAGACTAGAGAGATCGATAAAAGTGGACTACTTTACTGGCGCGCACCACACACACATAGCGGATAGGCTTGCTAAGTTGCTTGGTTGTTGGCGTTTGTGTGTTTTAAATTAACTCAATTTATAGAGTGTCATGAAAACACCAATTTTACAAATATATGAAAAGGTAAAAGAGTGAAAGAAAACAAAATAAACTTAAGGTTTCCTTACGCTTGTTGAATAACAACACATCTTAACACAATTCCAAGGAAAGAAAAAAAAATATACATTTTTCTATTTAGCCGAGAGAAAGAACATGTTGAATTCTTCTTCTTTTTTTCTTTCTCTCTCTCTCTCTCATCTCTCTGATATTGAGCGATATCATATCCACTCAACCGATGTATGTATATTGCACAAAAACAAATGGAATGTCAATGAGTAAAACTAGAAGCCAAGCCTAAATGGGCGAGACGACAACCGGATTTTTGAGGTTTAATCATTGCGGTAAGGGCATACATTTAGCTTTAAACATAACCGGACATCCAACTAATGTACTGCGATAACAAGCGCACGATACCGCACCGTGCCATTGAAAAACGTTTACTACGCTCAAGTCATTTCCTGAAGGCGCGCAATGAATTATTTATGTCTCAATAGACTTGGCTTTCAATGCTGAAACGTCCTGTATGACATCATCATTAAGTTATAGATCTTAATTTGATCCACTTATATCGTTGGTAGGCCTAATTAGTTACAGTTACTCACACTACCAGTCGCTACATCTTATATACGTACTACGTTTGTGTTTTCGACATTGGTAAAATTAAACTGAATTGACTTAAGACAGCGCGGGACAGAGATTCGAAACTTACGCCAAAAAAAAAACGAACACAAAAAAAACGTATTTGTATGCTGTGATTTATTCTTTAATTTATTTGACCAAACAGTACACTTTCAATGCTGGTTTTGTTGGTAACTCTGCTTTGGACTAAATGCCTCCCTATCATTCATCTGTCAGATGGTTGGGAAATCTAGAGCATGTAAAGCTAGTCAAAAGGATTGGACAAAATGAAATAGAAAACATTGCCCGATAACTGCTACTGGAAAGATTGCGCAATGTAATAAACAGAATATTGATCAGTGATGGCACAAAGAAGAAAGCGAAGATGGGTGAGGTTATAGAAGATAAAGGGAAGAATGGGGATTGGGAGGAGGAAAAGCAGAACAACAAAAACAAAACCAAGAGAAGTGTTACATCAAGTAACAATACCGCGACAAGAGTTGTTGAGTTGGTTTAACGTCCAACAAACAGAGAAGCTGCAAGGTTACAAAGAGAAAAAAATTGTTATTCCAAGAGGAGATGTAACGTTCCAAGGCTGGCTGTAAAGTGTCAATCATGGCACGAGAGGAAAGGGAGGGAGGAAGGGAGAGGTGGAGAGAAGAAAGAGAGCGAGAGAGAGAGACAAACACGTACAAAGAGAGATCTGTAGAGACAAAGAGATGTACAGAGATACAGAGAGAGAGATGGAAAGAAAGAAAGAGAGAGAGAGAGAAAAATAGACAGAGAGAGAGAGAGAGAGAGAGAGAGAGAGAGAGAGAGAGAGAGAAATACTGGAAATGGTCGCTAGACGGCGAGACTATCACACGCTAGAAAAGAGCTGCCAACCTTACCACAAAAAACGTAACAAATTGTGCCTAATTTGTATCCCTTAGTTGTCTAAAACATACACTTTGAGGGCTAGTTGGGTTAGCTGCTCAGCTAGAGTCTGGAGGATCTAGTACGATAGGCAGTTTTGTTTTCTTTAAGTCTGGAGAACCTTTACAAATACAATGTACTGTGAGCAAGTGATGGCTACTAGTTAACTTCAAGCCTCCCAGTCGCAGATCGATACACAGCAGGAGGGTCACGGCACAGCAGACAACCTTGTTTACGGCTGCCAGTGTGTTCTATGAATTAGATCTAGATCTATAGAGATCATAACTCGCAGCAGCATCAACAAGTTCCTTGCGATTAGGGTTTAAAATATATTGCTAGATAAAAACAGATCTAATTCTAAACCTTAACCCCAACGTGAAATAATAAATGTGATGTGTATTAGTGCGCCTGTAAGAAGCCCCCCCCCCCAACCCATGCTAATGTTATAATAATAATGGTATGGGTTCTGAAGAATATGAGCCTAGGTATTTTAATGGCAGCGGCTAATGGTTAACCTGAATTAAATATTTTATTTTATTTTGTAGAAAAAATTAACGAATAATTGAGTAATTAATTACTGGAACTGGTTTCCATATATCTTTTGAGAGATATAATATATGCCATGTATAAAACCATTAATACAACGTTTTATAAAATTAATTGACAGAGAACTTTAGAGGTGTCTTTAGTTGTCCTAACGTGCACCTTAAGAAAGCATTTTATCACTGGTCAGGTTTAATAATTTCCAGAATACTGTAAGATGGGGACATTTATAAGCCGAAGTGCTTCATGACTTGAATGATAAATGCATATTTTAACAGTTGTCTAGGCTATGTTGCATTTTTAAAAAGCAAATATGATAGCTTCCCCTCAATGTGGATGAATCAAAATAATTATGTGTACATGAATAATTATAATAATTCCCCAAACTGCGCATCACATTGACACGCCCTTAAGTGCCAGTTATGACAAAGTTACAAGGTACAGTTGCGGACATATATTGGGTTCAACATTTTTAAAAACCGATTAATATGTCTCGTGGGCTTATAGTTAAGGATCTCTTTCATGTCGGAAATACATGTATTAGATCGAGATACGGATCATGTGATAACTTATGATGTCGCCAAATTAAAAAAAAAGGCCGTTACAGTAGCCGTATAGAAAAAGGTTTTATATCGGTGAAGCAATGACAACAAACAACCATTGGACAACAAATATATAGATCTAGATATATACTTAGATCACATCTAAATGAAACTTAAACCTATCACTAAAAATATTAATGTTTGTATTATTTGGCTAGTATTATAAGCTGAATCAAATGAGTTGAGAGCTTTGAAAACAGGACCCTTGACAAACCCGGAAGTGGGCATCGATGAGAAAAAAATGGCACCCGGTTTGCAAAGCCAGCAGTCAGCTCTGCTGTATCGCGTATCAAGTGATTTTATGAGGATTAAAGAATAAGAAAGGTTATCAACTTACGAAGCTGTTGTCCAGTGAATATTCAGCCGACTGTTTCGACACGGGTGATGGTGGCTCCGCCATATTTTCCCGGCTCATTTTGAGGTTTGCTTAGAGATAGATCTTGAATCTAGTATTCCTCTGTGTTTCAGCCAGTGAAAAAATAGACCAAACTTGTTGAGCGTAGAGAAGCGGGACACTGAAGTTGATGTCTCACTTCCGCTGTTTTTCCGCAACCCGAAGACGATACAGCGAAGGTGAATAGCTGTTCGAGACTTTGAAATAAAAACAGAAAATATCGAAAACTCAACTAGATACACACAATTCAAATATAAACTGAAAAAAGCATATCCAAAGGTGTAGATCTAGATCTTGATATTTTGACAGTGGTGAACTGTCTTTCCTGTCAGATACTCTAGGGCCTAGGCCTAGATAAAATCCTCCCAAAGGCTTAGACTAGGCTACGGCTGGGCTTGAGTCAACCAGAGCGAAGAGAGGCGAGACAGGGACTAGATTTGATCGCGACCCCAGTACTAGGGCCCACCAGCAGACGAGAGGGATGTCTGTGTCCTCCCTAGCATGGCAGACGCAACCAACCAGCGGCGACTTCGGTGACTGCCTGCGTGACCGACTATCTGACTTCGTCTCCCAAGTTAGGCAAACACTAGGCCCAGTCGTTTCTCTTCACTCTTTGAGCCTCTCTGGCTCTCTCTCTAAGGAAAAGGAAAATTGGGGATCCCTTCACGTTTTATTTCCATTATTAAGCTAGATTTTATTCTTTTTTTTTTTTTTCAAAATTATGGATTGTAAGAGAGGGGTAAATTTAGATTTAGTAGGCCCAGCCTTAAATATCCTCAGAAATGAAATTAAAGTTTTAATCTAGGCCCCTAACTTCGCGTCGCATGATGAATCATGTGTCAATAGTTTTGAAAATGCTCTCTTTAGGAGCCGTTCAAATAATCTTTCACTGTAGGAAAAAAAGAGAAAGGGGGAGGGGGGGAGGGGGGCTCTTGTAAGAAAAGTGTAAAGAGTTGGAGGAAAGGGGAGTCAAAAGGTCCCAAAATAGGCCCCTTATTACTTGTCGGAGTCACAGACTGATGATCTTTTCCATAAGCGCCTACTGATCTCTCAAAAACATCCTTCGGAAAATCATTACTAGCTGTAGTAACACGTTTAGTCAGTCGTTCAAACAACCGAAACGATAATGAAGTGCTGAGGAGAGAGAGAGAGATGTGAGTGAAGAAAGACGGGGATGGGTGGGGGTGAAGAAAAGCTGTTTAAAGAAAAATAAATTGTGTGTATGTGTGTGTGCGTTTTGTTCTCTTGTCAGTGTTAACTCAACTGGTATGTCGATGGTAAAAAAATGACCCCTAAAGCGTGTTTGTTTCGTATCCCCCCCCCCCTAATTTAAAGTCAAATGTTTGCAGTAGGAATAGTCTTTGAAATATTGCACGTATTCCTCAAATGTCTATGTTGGTTATTGAAAGCTTGAAAGCGGGCACAATTATTATTGTTGTTATTATTATTTTTTATTATTATTATTATTATTATTATTATTATTATT
>RQTK01000212.1:12415-30063 GCA_003991915.1 Elysia chlorotica | reverse complement strand
GTTGGTTGGTTGGTTGGTTGGGTTTTAACGTCCAACGTCAGCAACTTATAGGCTATATCGTGGACGGGCCCCAAGACTGACGTCTGACAATTTTATGTGCTGCCACACACGAGACAGGGCGGGGACGCCATGACTTCTGTCTCAGTCGGTCACATTACACTGACACCGACCAAACGAGGCTTTTTGTGGACGGATCCCCGAGACTGACGTTTGACAACACGAGACAGGGCGGGGATGTCGTGACCTCGGTCACAGTAAACTAGGAATTAAGAGAACCTCCTGGTTCCGATACTTGTTAGTTATAATGAGGCAACCTCTTCAATACAACTCAGCCAAATGACTTGCATACATGAAAGAGCAGTGTGGGTGGGCAGGTCAAATCTCCTCCAGTCTGCCGCACGGCAGGGTTAGAGTTAGGGTTAGGGTTGATATGCATCCACACCTTTCTTCATTCCAGTTGGACTGAAAAACCTGTGGCACTATAACATTTAAGGTGATTAATCTAGAACTACTAGGAGTGACGACAAGAGAGAAATTCTACAAGTATCAAACTGGAGCCAGGTGGGGAAAAGTTCTAATTGAAGAGTTACTTTCTGGATTTTAGTGACGCTAGATTTTAAAGTTTCTTAAAACAAGCTGTCTTTTTTGGGCTCATAACTACTAAAAATACAAGTTGGAGATGAACAAAACCATATTTTTTTTAGTTCACATACATTTTTATTATACTTAAAAAGTTTTCTGTGAAATGAGAAAAAAAAGGACAACAGCACACATCAAATGTGCAACACTGACACTTTCTTTGTCATGACGATAATCCATAAATACAGAGTAATGGTATGATTGATAGTTGATACAAAATCAATTATTGTAAACAGTAATAATAAAAAAACCAATAAATCAATATGAAAAATCTGTCTGATATGGCGAGTGTACGTTGAGTATCACAACAGTTCTTTGATTGAGCTCCTCACAATATTAAAATATGAAAAGTATAATGTAATGCCATGAGCTTTTCTAGCCATCAGTGCATGGGATGCAGTGGTACAAGAGCGAAAAGAAAAGACACTTTGAAAACTGTGAATGACTTACAAAAATGTGACGCAACCTGAAAAATTAGGTCAATGATGGCTTACTACTAAAAAATAAAAAAGGATCATTTCTTACTTTCTACTATAACTCAAACAAGTCAAAACTGGCTCCAAATAATAATTATGTATGATTATTGATACATTTAAAAAAATTCAATGCGTTATAGAACTATTCAAGATATTAATCTGAGCTTGAACATGGTCACAATATGAAAAAGTGATTCACCATGATGCTTGGCCTAATTTTCTCATGTCACTACACAATAGAGTCTGGCACTATATCAAAATGATATGTTTCATAAAAAAAATAAGTAATGCACCTGCTCATTTCACGTTAAAGTAAGTGAATCGCTTACAGAACCATGATGATAAACATCTGTACCTACATGTTTATATATCGTAGAGAACCATGTAAATGCCGTAAGATTGATTGAATGGTATCAACCATTAATGTCCATTATCATTAAAAAAACATAAATTATGTTTTTAACCACCCAAACTTTAAACTTCCCTGCATTTTCCTCTAAGTAAATTAACTGACACTACCTGCGTTTTCCTCTGATTAAATTAACTGACAGTTGAAGTTACATTCAGCTCGCTCAAAAATCCAGACTGAAAGTTTAGACCAAACATGTTTTACATAAAAAAGTGGGCATAAAAAATCTGCTTATGTTGCATAAATGGAAGATTCACAGCAAAGCAGGGACAGGTGAATTGTGAACTTTTGGTTCATATCAGACCACTCAAATCTAATATTGTGTCAAATTTAAACATGGCATTTCTAACACATTATTCTCTCTGATTATCAAATAAGCTATGAAATATATAAGAAGAAACTTGTAATAATAGTAATTTATATTTTTGACAAAAACTTTAGCTGAAACCCATCCTGCCTTTTCTTTTTTATTACCCACCTAAAAGGAAGGTCCAACAACCTTCACAACATGTATTGCTCTGTTTACCAAGTTCCATCCACAATGAACACATTATCTATAGTTTCAAAGACTGTCTTACTTTTTGCTGATATGAATTACAGTTTAGGAAATATACAAAAGAATAATAAAACAATTCTAGTTGGAACACTTCTAATTGAGAAAAAAAGTTTCCCCTTTAAATAAATTAGGAAAGGGAAACAAAAAAAAAATCCATTGACACGAGTCAGTGACATTAAAATGAGTCGAGTCACATTTCAACGTGATAATGATGGTGTTGTGTGATGGCCAAAGTTCTTATAATTGAAGTAATTATTCAGGTGAGAAATTTCTAAAGAGGTGCCTTTTACTTTGCTGAATGAGCCTTGTTCAATTATACAGAAGATTCTGTGCATCCAAAAAACCCTTTCTTTAATCTTTTCCCATCAGTCCGCAAACATGTTGTGCGCTTTGATATGCTCTAGTGCTAGCATCCATTTGTGTTGATCTGCACACCTTTCATTTGAAAATAATAAAAATCAATGCTTTCTCTTTTGTAAATCTTTTGAATATTCGCCAAAATAATACTCAGACAAGGAAAAGGCCAAAAATCGTGTTGTTTTAAATGCTTGATAAAAAGTGGATGCTTCAATACGAGCTGATATTTGTTGTATAAGGACACAAATTGCGATGAGATTATGGACAAAAATTGCTATTAGATTATATACCATTTTCTTTGGCCTCCAGGGGGGTACACTACTAAAGCTTGAGGGAGAGATTTCAGATAAATACAGGAAACTTGTGACGAGAATCAGTGATTTTGTTGATCTTACCTCGGTGAGCTCGTCATATGCACACACAGCGCGTTAACACTTTTTTGTAACAAAGAATTTTCTGTAACACAGCAATAAGAATTTTTTTTTTAATCCTGAAACTTTTCTGTAACACAGCCACAAGATTAAAAAAAAAAAATTGCTTTAGTAAATTAACAGTATTATAAACTTGCAAAAGAAAAAAAGTGATATAACTTTTACGGAACGGAGGAAAAAGTTTGAACTTTTCCATATAACTAGACGAGAAAACCAAGAAGTGTAGAAACTTAAGGGCAAACTGCTGATCAGTGTCTCGTTACAAAAAAGTGTTGGTTGTCCCAAAAAGCTCACAGGTGGAACATCAGGTGACGTCACTGGCGCTCAGAACTCACCAGGTCAACAAAACCACGGATTTCACCTGCATCAAGTCCAGTTTAGTTGGTTACTTAACAGCCAACGTCAGCGCTAGATAAGATATATATTGTGCACTGGCCCCAAGACTGATGTCTGTCAATTTTATGTGCTGCCAAATACTACAAGGCTGGGCATTAATACCTGGACCAATCAGATTATGCCGACACCAACCCAACCCATAGGGGAGGAAATAAGACAAATAAATTTTTGACCAATTGTGGAATTAGAACCGCAGCTCTCCTGCAGAAAGAACATAGAAGATGCTCCACTGATCTTGTCTCTGATCAATTTTTTCTGAAGTACAGATCTCTCAGGATGAAATCTTTGAGTCTGAACTGTTCAAATATATAGGTAAATAGACTTTTCTAAAATTTCGAGTACTATGAGATGAAGATATGAAGTTTTTATTTGTATATGAACGTAAGGCATAAAAATCCGGCTAGACTTCAAAATAATAAATTATAAATCATATTTACGTTGTGATGGCACAAGCTAAGTATGTTAAATAAAACCTTAGAGAACAGAAAAGCTCCAAGCTTTAGGACTGAAGCTTAGTAAGGAAAACTGTGCACATAAATGAAATAAAATATATAAAGAAAATTTGCAGAAGAAAACACAATAGTAGTACATAAAAATTGACAAAAATATCAGCACATCTCATACTGAAGTAAACATTCAGCTTGAAAGGCAACAAATATGAAAACACCACAACATGCACTGATTTTTAAAAAAGAAATGAGGAAAGCAATATGAAATTCAAATCAAAGAGACAATTATGAATGCTAATAAACAAAAGTCCTATACCAGAAAAAAATACAGGTAGTCTCGTAAAAATTATTGACTTTTATGATTCCCCCCCCCCTCCGCCCCTCAATGATGCAATAACAAATAGGGTCTTTCTTTACTCTATCAATTACAGTTTGCTATCTATTATTCTTCTAAAAACAAAAATAACAACAGAATTTTTAAAAAAGAAAAAACAATCAATAAAACAGTCAAATATTGACTCAAAAAGGTGCAATACAATGAAATATGCCCAAATATTAGGATTTTAGTAATCAAGAAAAGAAACAGATTGGTATGTTAAGCACTCTGGCCCGTAGAAATCAAACACGATTATTTTATATTTAAATATTGATCTGTCAAAATAGAATTGAAAATGGTTCCAAATTCATTAATGACTTGAAAGTGGTTGGAATTAATACTTATAGGATAAGAAAAATAAAATGTTTCAGAGAAGAAATCAATAATAAAAAAGTTTTTGTCAAAACTGGATTAATAAAGAGAGAGAGAGAGATCTGAAAAATTTGTTGTTTTTTGTATTGTCAAGAGCCCAACACAGTGTCCCCCAAAATCTTGCACATCTTTGAGTCTGTCCACAACAGCACATATATAACACGTAATGGTGGTATAGGACCTAAAGAGAAAGCTTTTATATTGGCTCTCAACATTTGCTGCCCCTGCAGAATCATCCAAACGTCATAGCTGTGAGCTCGGTTCTTCATAAATCCTGCTGGCCTGCAGCTAGAACAATGCACTCCTAGAACAGACAAACTTATTAATTAACTCTTTCAGTCCCAAACACTTAGTAATTATGGGCATTCTGGGATTGAAAGGGTTAAAATGAACACCCGCAATATTGTGCACACACAGATGTAAAATGTATCATGGGTTTGAATTGATCAGACGAATCGTACATTAAATATAATATGGCTCTTGTATCGAGGAGTTAGAATGATGTACAAGTTAAAAAACTAAGGAAAACTGTTGAAATTTAGGCACTGTCTGAGACTACTGAAGATGAAATTTGCATATTATTTTCATGACATAGTAGAATGATCTTTCGAGTGCTATGTGTTTTGCAAATTGAATTGTACGGTAATGGGTCAATTAAGTTAAGTTGTGATTTGCTTGGTCCACAGTGGCTTTAATTTTGTTTGCATCTCATATTGTAAAGTCAAGCAAAATTTAAACAAGAAATAATAAATAAAGCAGCTAAAATATTTCAAGGACAATATCTCCTCTTCAATCCTTGTTGACATTCCAGTCAGCTTATTTTTATCATGAGATGTTCTAGGTGTAAAAAAGAGATTACACAAAAAATCTTCTTAAAATTAAAAACAAAATTAAAAATTATTGCCAAAATTTAATGCTTTCTAATCATAGCCTATAGGGAACAAAAATTGACTAACATCTTCACTTCGACAAATAAATACAACATTAGAAAACATTAACTGGCTTGGTTTGAAATTTTACCTCCATATTCTAACAAAAATATTGAGATTGTTTCAACGTTTAGGAATTGTATATAATTTGTCTTTCCTGACTCGTATAAAATACTACAAAAGTATAAAAAAATCCCCCCAAAGAATATCTCTTTACAAGCCAAATCCACATAGTTTAGTACAACAAGTTACACAATTGTCATACATTTATCTGTGTCGGTGATACACAAGTATACAACAAGATTACTGAAAGTGAAGAGAGTCATGTGTTAAAGCTCAGGAAGTTGTGTTTTCTGTGCAGCACCGATAACAATATTGGATGGTAGAAAACAGAGTATTCTAGCTGTTTGAAAAAGTGTTTGACTTTAGCTCAAATACTTGCATAAAAAACAACAAATTAGCACAATCACACACACACACACACACGCACGCATACACTCACACACACACACACACTAAAAAAATGATTCTATCATGCAGACACATGTGCTGGAATAAGATCGGATAATACTGTCCCCAAATGTCACAGATATATATGTATATGTAATAAATATATATCTATAAATATGCATTTTACATCAAAATTTTATATAAAATAGTTATGCACAGTGTCATTTATTGTTTGGAAAATGGAACAGTTAGAGCAACATAAACATGATACTTTTCTATTTCCCATACTTTTACAAGATGTGAGAAAGTAAAAAAAAAAAGACAGCGTTTTACTATTTTAAAAGAAAACTAGATAATGTTGAATATTTTACCTAGTGCCTTTCCTTCACAAAATGGCTTGCTCAAGAGTAAATGTATAGAAAGATCCAGCAATAGGAGTCCAACATGATCCTTTGATATTTTTCTACGGACACATGATGAAGATCGGTTCAACCACTGACAATTCGCCTTTATAAGCTTTTCTGCGAAAACTGAAGTTTACAGCGTAGTTTGAAAAAATCATGAAAAAATGTAGGTGGTCAGATATTTCTTCTTTTTCTTATAATTTGTTAAAACAAAGTGCCTAAGACCATGTGAATTCTACCAGAAACCTATGGCAAACTGAGAGGATTGTTCAATAAATATAACACCACTTAGGTGAATAATTAAAACCTCCACAATCGTACATAGATGGACATATCCAATAGGGCAAATTGTTGCTGAGTGTCTCAGCATATCTCCCATACAGGTGAAACCTGAGGGAAATATTAAAAAGTATGGCAAATCCAAAATAGTTGAGACTTGTCACCATACATAACCGGGTACTAAGTAAATAGTGGCGAGCAGCCTGATAGACTTGAGACAGAATCCCTAGTAAAGATTTTGTAAGGTCGAGTCCAAACAGCAAAGATGCATGAAAAAGTATTCTTGACATCCAATATAACATTTGTGAATAATAACTATTCAAACTAGACTAATAAATATTTAATTAATAAATCCTATGCTCAGAACTGAGCAAAAATGATTTGTGGGAATAGCTTTATATTTTAAACTTCATATTCAACTAAAAATATATATCTTTTTTGCTACCACATGATTATTAATTCTCAGGCAGAAATACTGAGTTGTAACTGTAACTTTGATTGTTTGTCTCTTGATTTTATTCTTATATTATAAATGGAATGATGCAACACCTATATGATTGGTGAAGTTAGATTAGTTTTCAATGACTAAAGACTTGAATATTTTTCTTCATCCCTCTTCTGTTCTGAATATCACAGAGAAAGTAAGAATCAAAGTATGCATAGCGTACACTTGCTCAATTAACTACCGAAGGTATGGCGTATACGTGCAAGAGCAATATCGCAAATTATTATAGGCCTACTTTTGGTTCCAGTAATAAAAATACCAATTCTATTCGTACTTAGAATGTATTTACTTGTATAGAGACAGACGATGAAGTCTAAAAACCTCAAAAGTTGTAAACTATTCTTTAAAGAAAAAAAATCCATTTTGAAAGGTCAGGGCTAGTCACTCAATGAATATCAGTCAGATCAAGGATGGTAGGTGCAACAATGACTTACTAACCTACACCCTGGTCTAATGCACCATTGGACTACCTACTCCTGACCAATAGAAACAATGGTTTAGTGTACAACACCTCTCATACAATTAAACTGTCAGGATGTCAATTTTCCATCTTTTCCATTCCCTTCAATCCTGGTCTTTATTTTCATCTTGAAGGTTAAAAACAACATCATTATAGCTACATTCAATGCATACTATATCATCACAATGCATTTAAAATACCAAAGACGTAAAATGGTGACGATTAAAATATTTTTTTTATCTTGCGTTTACAAATTTCGGATTTCAACTATAAGATAAGGAAGAACATGGAACTTTGCCAAACAAAATTAGGTTATTGGATTCTCAGGGTGATAACTTTCATTCAAAGTATGCACTGAATCTTGACATACAAGTTTAGATATCCTTTTATAAGTTTCTCATTTACATCTAGAGTTTTGGGCTTCTAAAAAGAATTTTCTAACTAACAAGCTTAGTGATGTATAAATATAATGAAATTTTATCCTAATTTAAATACATGAAATGAATCCCTAGAAGGTAACTAAAAAGAAAGGAAAGTTGTAAATGACCCAAAGCTATACTAAAATGCTAAAAATAGACGTTGTTATGTCCGGGCCTTGCGGTTGACTTTATCATAGATTTCTGGGAAGGCTTTCTCACAGTCCAGCTCCCTCCTCATCTTATCGTGTAGGCTGTGGTCAAACATCTTACGAAACTGATCCTGACTCAGGTAGGAGTCCGCATACAACATCTGGAAGCTGGTGGGAGACAATCAAACACAACAGCGTTTGATTTAGTGTCATAAAAGGCTATAAAAGCGTACTTGTTATTATTTATTATTATTGTCAATTGCAGGAGTGTTAAAATAAAACTTGTGGTGGTATTTCCCGGTGAAAAAAAGTATAGAGAACAGGTATGAAATAATTATAATTCATTTTGTCAAAATTGGCATGAAAAAACTACAGTTGTTGCCTTTGCAAAATTTATTTTTATCTATAGTGAGCTTTTCATTATTATTTCATACAAATGATTAAGTGTCATCTAGTTAAAAAAACAGTACCGGAGGCCAAATCCCAAACTACTACATGTAGAACTGTCAAACAAATAAAGAAAAAGGGTAGTTATATCTCTATGCTCCCAAGAAGAAAAAAGATACAGTTGTTCCCCTTAACAGTTTCAGAGGATTATTTTGCTAATCTCTTGAGCCATAGACACTGCTTTAGCGATGGAGTTTATACTTTACTGAGGTAACACGGCTTAATAACCATGTAGATCTAGATCTAGAATGGTCTAAGAGCTACACAGTAATACATGAACACCAGTGAACATATAATGATAGTTCTAATGTGATGATAGACATTGTGGGCCTAGAAACCATTTTCAGCTCAGGAGGCTACGTATAGAATCAAAATACTGCTGGGGCACCAGAGCTCAAAGGTTAAAAAAAAATAATTTTTTAATCAACTTTCGTTGGCTGTATTTCTTATGTTTTATTGATCATTATGACACTTCAAATCTGCAACAGAAGTTAGGACATAATGCATGCACACATTTTGGTGTTGAGCAAATGCTTTTTCTTGTCCAAACAGACAGCCAATATGGGCAGGTAGGCAGAGACACCCTACTTTTTTCTGTGTTAACAAATGTAGCCTCAACCCTTTTTACTGATACCATAAGCTACCAGCACCCAGTCCAATCACCATTTACTTCTTACTCCCACTTACCTTTACGCATAGACAAATTTAACAAACTTATTTGGGAGCTGAATAATTAAGAACTGTTTCTCTCACAAAAGTTTTTATTGATCCCACCTAAAAGCTCATTAATGCAGTTTTCCATTTTTTTAAGGGAAAAATTATCATGTACTTAAATCCATAATTTGTCTAAACTTTGCATTTACCTCCTGTTATTTTACTGGGCTCTTATATCTATTTAAACATTTTTTTAGAATGGAAAAAGATTTAATTTCCCATATTTTACATAGAAAAAAGTTATAAAGTTAATAAAGTTTTAATAAAGGCCATACCCATTCACTTTACACACAAAGTCCTCAAGTCTGCGAGTGGACGGGATCGTTGAGAAGTTTCTGACTTTAGGCGTGCCGTAAGCTCCGATGTCCACATACATCTCGTCTTTGTCTCCCCTTGGGTGGACCAGTCCCTTCTGACTATACAGCATGAACGGACAAATCCACAGAGGGTAGAGCTGGAGATGAGGGAAATAATGACACCTAGCGTTAGACCTACATGGAAACAACCATACACACTCTATACAGTATGAACGGACAGATCCACAGAGGGTAGAGCTGGAGATGAGGGAAATAATGACACCTAGCTTTAGACCTACATGGAAACACACTCTATAACACTCTATGTCTATACATCATGAGCGGACAAATCCACAGAGGGTAGAGCTGGAGATGTGTGAAATAGCAACAGCTAGCATTAGACCTACATGGAAACACACTCTATACAGCATAAACATCATGAACGGGCAAATCCAGAGAGCGTAAAACTAGAAAATAGTGAGAGATAGCACTAGACCTACATGGATACAGATTCTATACAACTTAACAGGCAAATCCACAAAGGGTAGAAATAGAAAATAGCGACATGCAGTGCTATATCTATATGGATACATTCTCTTAACAGCATGAAAGGACAGGACCACAGAGGGCAGAGCTGGCCACACAGGAAGTAACGACAGATAATTTTAGACCCTCAATGGATACACATTCTGTACAACATGAATGGACCGAAAGATATAATGTATGCCAACTACATGGTAATGACTACTTATTGTCTTATATATATACATAGGCCTACAACTATTGTATAATTCCATTCATTAGGTTCAAAATTCATGGCTGCTTTTATTGAAATAAAGTTAATATGATTTCAAATGTACAAATATTTCAGACAATTTAAATCTGTTTCATAAACTTATGTGTTCGTATTTTGTTTTCTGTTATGTAATATCAGCTCAACTCTGATGGATTCTGTCAAAGTTAATTTCTTTTTCTATTTACCTTATGGTAGGAAGTCCTTTTTCATAATAATGTTTGTTTTTATGATGTATGGACCAAAAGCCTCCTTTAGTGAATAATTTAAATAATTCAACCCCTTACTCCTCATTGAAATTTAAAATTTTATCTACTCAGATCAAAATTGCATTGGATCTAAATGATGTTTGCTTCTCTCCCTTAACTTTTTCCCATCATATGTGCACATTGATATGCTCTTGTGCTAGAACATTTTGCGTTAAACTGCACATGTTTCATTTCGAAATAATGAGTACATGTATCAGAGGTTGTACCTTTTTACAAATTCTAAAAAAATCCCCCAAAAATAATGCGCACCAAGCAGTCCATATATATTTTAAAATGCCTTGGTGCACACACAAAGAATAGGCCTTATATCACTCAATGCTGATGAGTTAAGATGCCTGCATGAGACACATACATGTACATGAGAGTTCAGAAACTGTGGTACAAACACCCTTCCAATGCTCTAGTTCTAACCATCTCAGACAACACGACAGTTTCTTCCTTCGAGACATGGCCTCAACTGCACATTATACACAATCTCAACCCAGCTACAAAGAACTGCTGTCTTCTTCCTTATGACTCTAAGCAAAAGGGCGGAGGCTCAGAGACCACTGAACTAAGCGAAAGCAACAAACGACATGATGACACATACATCCAGCTCCTGGTGGAAGAACTCGAGGCTGCGCGTCAGGTCCTTCATGGGCACCAGCATGTCCTGGATGACCTGGTACTTCTCGTACATCTGCTTGATTGTCTCCCCCTGGGTCAGCTTCAGTAGCGAGATCTTGGGGGGGACCATCCACCCAAACAGCCAGCGAAACACCACATTGTTGCCAAACGGAATGATGTCCTGGACAAGATGGCGAAACAAAATTTAAAAAAATTAAATACAACAATATAATGATTAAACATTAAAGCTTAAAACTTAATGATTTCTGAAAATATTTACAGCAACGTTAAGAGAAAATACGTACAATTATTCATAGAAATTTCATGGGGGCCAATAGAGATCCCACAACAAATAAAACTGGGTACAAAACACTTTAAGATTTATTCCAAGCAAATGGTGAATCTAGTCAGCCTGTTTTTTACCAACTACAAGCACCTTCCCACCTCTATTCAAAGAATATGCCAGAGAAAAGATTAATGTATACATTAGGTTCGTTATTGCAAGACCAAATGAACATCAGCCTGACAAGTACTATTTCTGTTTCATCTTTATGTAGTTGTACAATCATCTACTTCTGACGACATCGGTGACTAATGTATCCTACAAAGCATAAGAGTTGTAGGGACAATGCTAATGCTAATATCAAAAACATACATTATCTTCAGAAGTCAAGTTAATTAGTCTTCTGACAGAGAACAAGGTCTGCGGCTGAATATATCCAAAGTAAAAAATCAAAAAAAAAAAAAAAAAAAAAGCCTGTTCATTTCAACCGCAGAACTCCCACTTCACATTAGCTAACTGAACCCTTTAAATGTTAGCGTGTGCGGCGTGCCTCCCCCAAATCAATGTGTACATTAGTCAGTACAACAAGAATTGAGAGAAAGCTCGGGGGATGCCAAACCAATGTTTCAGTGTTGAGATTACCTCCAACATCCAGAAGATGCTGCGTGTGTGCCTGTGGTAGTAGTGGCGAAGGGGAATGTACTCCACACCAGCGCCGTGCCTCAGGAACCCTTCCACATGCTTGAAGAACCACGGCTTGTGGTAGTCGCCGATAGCGTTTACCTGCAGATAACAAAGATAAATACAAAGTTAGGTTGGCTACTGGGATGAAAAAAAAACAACAATTGGAGCTTCTAGGCATCAGATTCTATTGATGCTGTTCAAATCCTCCCCCCCCCCTTCCTTTCCCACCACTCTTCTAGGAGGATAACCTTGATTGTAGCAGACCTGTACACTGGACATTCCCACCTTCCCAGAGAAAACACCCATCTTTCCCGAGAGAAGAGAACACCCATCTTGCCCGAGAGAACACCCACCTTGCCCGAGAGAACGCCCACCTTGCCCGAGAGAAGAGAACACCCACCTTCCCCGAAAAAAGAGAACACCCACCTTGCCCGAGAAAAGAGAACACCCACCTTGCCCGGTTCCGCCGTGTCCACCATGTTGCCCAGCATGAGCACGGCCTGAGTCTGCGAGTAGACGAGCGCCTCCACGAACTGGTAGTCTCGGTAGATCTCCGGATCGTTGAGCAGACGGCCCAGTTCGCCGTGGCCGACCACTGGCTGGTACTCCATCCGCACGTACTTGCTGGCAGGCACGATGCTCAGCTCTGCGGCCACCAGGAAGCCCAGGGTGCCGTGAGACCAGGGGATGGCGTAGAACAGGTCTGGGTTCTCATCCTGCGAAGTAAACACAATAAGACTTTACTATTGTTACTGGTTGGGACGGGTAATACGGTGACGGTTCTCAGGGTACCATATGATGGCGATGATAAGGTCTGAGTTCTCCTCTTGCATAGTGAAAAGATACAGATGTCGGTTAGGTTAGTATTACATATTGATGGGTCACAGCTTACGGTGATAACAGGGTGTGGCGTAGGAACATGTTGGGGTTCTCTTCCTGTATAGTAAACAGAAGGGCTTATTTTTACTTTATTTCCCTCAGTCGCTAGCATCATTATTTGGTCCCTAGATCTAGCTCCGTCTGTTAAAGCCTCTATAGTTGTTGGACTGCTTTTCTGTATCATAATTGTATAGTAAACTGCTATACTAAAGAGATTGGTTGGGAAATACGATACGGTGACGGATCCCATTGTGCCGTGAGATCAAGGGATCACCTATCATTGGTTTGGGTTCTCTTTGTACATGACATTATAAGAGAAATGATCAACAGAGAGGTTCACAGGTACCGTGAGAAAAGGGGATGGAGTCGTGTTTGTTTCCTATGGAAGAGAAATAAACATAGAAATTCACAGGGTAATTGTGTACAGAAAAGCAAAACAAAAACAACACTCCAAAAAACAAACAAAAAAACAACAACAACAAACCAACAACAACAAACAAAACAAAACAATAACAAAACAAAACAGGATTTTTAGCTTATGCTTTGATGTCCACGAAAAGGAATAAATGGCCTTCATATCAGAAAAAGACATTTGTTAGGGGGTACCTCTACATTTAAAAAATACCTCTTTCTATCCCACTACTTCCCATCCTCCCCTTCCCCTTTCCACCTCTCTCTCTCTCTCTCTCTCTCTCTCTCTCTCTCTCTCTCTCTCTCTCTCTCTCTCTCTCTCTCCTACTATATATAGATATATTATATAAATCCAAATGATCTTATTTCATTTTTAGATTTTGATGAAATAATACCCTAGTGGTCAATCTGTCCACCCAATGTTAAACCCCTACAATTCACAGCACGTGACAACACAACCGCCCACTCATTAGCCCACACGCACTTTATCTCCAAGCTAGCTCGTTCTACTTCAAACCTGTCTCTGGGAGCAGCAAAGATCAGTGACCTCAACCTATCTTACCCCATACCCCGCACTCTTCATTCTGCTTTTAAACTGCTTGTTTTTGCCTCTTGTTGACATCCACGGGACCACCCTACTGCTCAGCCCTTACAACTAAATCACCGATGACGCCCAGAGCCGTAATCCGCTCCCTGAAACAGGCGACTTTGCTCACGAGGAGAAGATAAGAGCACAGCATGGGGGACGCTACAGAAATATATCGTCACTCCAGTTTCATAATGCCCTGTCGCTCATTTCTAAAATACTCCAAATCTTTAGTATTATAGAAATAACATAGTTCTATATATATAATATACATAATTGTACTTTCAATAAACAACTGAAAACCCCATTAGCATCATTAATTAGAAATGCGGTGCGGCTTACATAACATAAAATACAGTAATCAGCTGGCGATGTTTATCCTATTTCTGCGACGCCGGTTCTTAAAATGTTAAAAAAAACTATTCTACGTTAAAAAGAAATTAAAAAAAAAAACACACACACACAAAACAAACAAACAACAACAACAACAACAACAACAACAACAACAACAACAACAACAAAAAAACAAAAAAACAATGAACTTGATGATTAACTTTGGGATAATAGTTGGCGTTCTATTTTTTCCCGTTAGGCTTGGAATACGTTCTGCTCTGAGTTGAATCTTAGCGATGAACTTGCAATAGCCGCCGAACTGACGCAAGACGTGGAGCACTGATAATTATTTAAATCACACCCACGGTCAGCCAAAAATGTATTTGTTCAATTTCGCCTCATACTTATTGGGTCAGTGTCAATTTAACTTTAATATGGTCGGCTGAGACACGAGTCGTGGAATCCTTGCTGTTTAAGTGTAGCAGCACATAGAATTGCCAGACATTAGTTTTGCGACTCATCCACAATAAAGTCTTCCTGCTGACGATGGACTGCAAAAAAACAACTCAACTCAACGCCGGCCTTCCAAACAGAATATAGACTTTGCGCCCCACACAACAATAACAGATGACATAACCATAACCCCTTAGCTCATTTATTTGATCCGTTTGTTTAGAATAGAGCATAATTATTGTGTAGTATCCGATTTACCATTTGCCACCCCACTGAATGGGCACAAAAACTTACGGGCACAAAATCGATTAGACTTAACCTCTACTATGTGTTACATGCACTATTGGATAAATAAAAAATGTTTGAGAAATCAGATTGTGTTTATTTCATAGCAACACCAATGCACATAACAATAAAGCTACTGATTCCAGTCCATTCATTTGATGTCCGACTGATTCAGTGATTGCAGATTCCCACTCTTTTTTGAATGGGGCCAGAAATCTGCGGGGAGCGATGTGTGGGCATAAAACCGCTTGGATACCCGGGATTGTGGCATAAGCTGCTGTCTGACCGATTTGGAGTGACGTCGTCGGCTTCGAGGGGCGTCACTCGTGTGTATGGGTGTTTGGGTGTGTTGGAGATGGGGTGGTCTCTCTCTCTCTCTCTCTCTCTCTCCCCCCCCCACTCTCAACAGCTATATTTACTAAATTTTGATCCAGTTCCAGGCCGTCAGAGCTCGATTGTTTGGGTACACTAGCAAACATAATGATTTGTAATCCCCGAACAACAAAATAAGAAACTGGTTGATCCCCTGGCGCTCATGGCGCGAGAGATGCCACAGAGATGCCAGATTTAATCTCTGATCTGTCGGGGGCGGGGGGATTACCACAAATACGTCGTTATCTTATCTTAATTTCGATGTCCTGTCCCCCACGACACCCCCTCGCACACACACACACCACAACATACATACATCATACATCCACTACATACTACCTCACAGACTCCTCCCCTCTCTCTCTCTCTCTCTCTCTCTCTCTCTCTCTCTCTCTCTCTCTCTCTCTCTCTCTCTCTCTCTCTCTCTCTCTCTCTCTCCAACTACTCTCACACACACACACACACATACATAAATACATACACCCCAACCACACACATATATCCACCCTCACCGGACTGGCTCAAAGGGTAGAGTTTTGGTCTCCAATTCGGAAGGTTCGCGGTTCGAAACGCACAATCAGTTAAAAAAATATATTTGTAAGATTTCGTCCCGGTGCCAGTATAATGTGACCGGCTGAGACATGAGTCGAGGTCTACCCGCCCTGCCTCGTGTGTGGCAGCAAATATAATCGTCAGACATAGTTTTGGGGCCCACAAATAGCCTATTTAATGTTGTAGTTGGGCATTTAGCTACCACCTGCTCAATTCAGCTCATCCCCTCATACAAACACTTCCACCACATCTCCAACACACCCACACTGTCTCTCTCTGTCTCTCTCTCTCTCTCTCTCTCTAGAGAGACAGAGAGACAGAGAGAGAGGGCGGAGAGAGAGGAAGAAAGTGAGGGAGATAGATAGGTGGCGAACGATAAAACGATAGAGAGGGATAAAAATAGATATAGAGGGAAAAGAAAAGGAGAGAGAGGAGATTTTTCTGCGTTGCAACTGCAACCTGCAAAGGAATCAGCTCACCACAAAATATGCAAAATCAATTTACATGAAATTCTCACAAAAACATTAAAACTGTACACACGGGGATTTACTGCGTCTTTTATTATAATTATATACACGGCCAGATAACTTGTTATAGAAAAACAATGCCCTTAAAATAACTGTTACAGCCAATTTATTTTTACCACATTTATTATACGTATTTAAAAAAAAGGACAGCGATATAATGTACTCTAGACAAACACGTTTCCCTCATTATAACTACAGCTCAGACAGTTGATACCTCTGTGTCACTTCACTATTTATATTTTATTAAGTTAATTATTCAATAAAATCGGCGATGCATCTTGCTATAAACAAACGAGTTCCCTCATTATTACCAAAGCTCAGACAATAATTGATAAATCGGGAAAGCCCAGAAAACGCATCGCTTAGACCCATTGCAGAATTTGCGATAACCTATACCAAAGTGAAACAAAGTGAAAACAAAGACGTGATGGAATCAGCCCCAGCTTCCAATCACAGCTCCATCCTAGACTTAAAGAGCCGAAAAGATAGTGTTCACAAAGAATGATCTGTGATCTATAACCTTGATCCCAGTTGTAGTGTTAAGGCTATGCCTTAGTATTTGTGAATAGTTTTCTCAAACATTTAGAAAAGACTCACACATACTTATGCGACTTTTCGTCTGCATTCAATACCATTCAGCTACACATGCTTGTTAAAAAGCTAAATACCTTGAAGTTTAACAAAAATGTAATTGCATGGATGTTTATCTCCCTCTTTACACACTCTGCACAAACGACTATTGTGCACACAATACAGAAACGGCATTGATAAAATTTGCAGGCAGGAAAAATAATTATCATTGAATTAAAAAGCCTGGAAACCACGAACTCCAGGGCTTGCATGAAATTCAGGCCTATATAACAGCTAACACCTCCTTTACGGTGAGTTAGTATGCCCTGCTCGGAGCCATACGATCTTGCAACTCTCTTCAAGAAAGGAAAGTTATAAGAAGTCCTTTGTTACTGCCTCTGTTAGACTTTCGTGCCATTTCTTGCCTGCAACCATCTCAATGCTAGAGAGAGAGATAGATAGATAGATAGATAGATAGATAGATAGAGTGTGACAAAGAGTGAGAGAGAGACATAAAGAGAGATAGATAGAT
>RQTK01000211.1:591216-619159 GCA_003991915.1 Elysia chlorotica | reverse complement strand
TTTTTTTGATAACCAATACACTCCGATGTATTAACTAAGGAGTTTTATCTTTAATTTTGTTTCCTACATCCTTTTTTTTTCAATCTTTCAATAGGACTGGAAGCAACCCATTTATCCGAAAAAATAAAATTTGGGGTGGTCAGAATGGAGGCATCCTTGTATATAATGGTGGTCTGGGCATGATTGAGAGCAATGAAATTTTTGACAATGCAATGGCGGGAATATGGATTAAGACAGACAGTAACCCAGTGCTTAGACACAACAAGATTCATGATGGGCGAGATGGAGGCATTTGTATTTTCAGCAGTGGTAAAGGTAAGTGCTTTGTGCCATTAATGAAATCATGGATCTTTGAAAGTTCATAATTGCAGCCAGGAATGAAGCATTATTTTTTTATTGGTATTTTTGCACTGATTCATCTTTAGTGTGTACAGATAATTGTTTATAAAACTGTTTAAATTAGAAGCAGACTGAGATGATATATAATATTTGTTTTTGGCAAAGCAAATGCAGCAGGGGTGGTGGAAAACACTAATGATAAAAATTATATTCCTTTGTTGTGCATGGTTTTTCATATTGCCTGCTTTCTCACTAATTTCTTTTTTTTTTTTTTTTTTCCAAAACAGGCCTGTTGGAGAACAATGAAATTTTTCGTAATGCTCAAGCTGGTGTGTTAATTAGTACTCAGTCGCATCCTATCCTTCGCCGGAACCGTATCTTTGATGGTCTTGCTGCTGGAGTGGAAATCACAAACAATGCTTGTGCCACACTAGAGGAAAATAAAATCTTCAACAATAAGTTTGGAGGACTATGTTTGGCAACGGGTGTAGAACCTATAATGAAAGGTATATTTTAGTTAATAAACGTGTCTGTAGAATATTGACTTGGAAGAGCAATTACATTTCTTTGATTTAAATGATAAAAATTATTGTTATGCTGTTGACGATTCTTCAGTAACTCTGTCTATTCATGCGTCCTACATACACATTATATACCTAAGAAGCAGAGTAACCAAGTATTTTTAAGTGTTTTTGCACATATTTTATCGCATAGTTGCTCAGTTCATATCCAATACAATTAAAAGGCTACATCTCTTCAGGGAGCGAGATAGCACTGAAGTTCATAGCGTTGGATACAGAAGCAGGAAGTCTGGGTTTAGCACTCTGATGGCTGCATTTCTCCCGCCTGGTAGGGTTAAAGTTAAAATGATATGATCGACCAAGTCCCATGTCTCTCGTTTTGGAATCATGTCTGCAATGTAGCCTATTTGCTGACGACAGGTGTTGAGAAACATCCTTTACCTTCTTATTTGATTATGATAACAATTATGAATGTGTTCTAGCCTATTATGTGACTGGAGTGAGATTAAGTGCAATTTGTACCTTGGAAGTCTTTTTTATTACTTTCTTTCTTTCTTTTTTTCAGACAATATAATATTTGGGAACCACAACATGGTGGAT
This sequence comes from Elysia chlorotica, assembly GCA_003991915.1. Classification (NCBI taxonomy): domain Eukaryota; kingdom Metazoa; phylum Mollusca; class Gastropoda; family Plakobranchidae; genus Elysia; species Elysia chlorotica. The sequence continues at coordinate 617,699 of RQTK01000211.1, read as the reverse complement.
AGAGCGGTGAGCTCAGGGCAGTGCCTCTACAAAATTTCCAGCTACACAAGCTTTCCAATGCACAAATTTTTCCGGTAAGTTCATTTGTATGACATTAATGTGTTTCATAGCTATTTTATAGTCACGCTACTCTGTACATAGCTTTTAATATGGAAAATGCCATTTACTTTTTTTTTAGGGCTTACTGATTAGAAATCCATTATGCTTTTGAGAATTGATAGTGCCATTATAAAATATTTTGTTTAGACATGACATTTGTGTCTATAGATATAATAAAAAAAATTTGGTGGCATGTGTTTGCAAAAAAAAAACCCACACTTTTGAAGCTACCAGGACACTTTCTTGTAGTGCAAAATAAGGGACTATTTTGGTCAAGTAAAAGCAAAAGGTTAAATGAATACTTGTGGCTCAATGCCAGAGAGAACAACTAATTCTGGACATCCCTGATTTGATTCTTACTGGTTAGATCAGTATCAGTGTAGATTTAATGTGTTTGGTTGAGAAAAAATTCCTGGAATCTCCACTAGGGCTCTGTGTTGGTGTATCTAAAATTGTCAGACTTGTCTCACCGCCCTTCATGATATAATCAGGTTGCTGGCATTGGAAAAAAACATCCAACTAAATGAATACTACATTGAAATTTAGATACAAGAGAAAGTGAGAGCAAAAGTAAACAAGAGAAAAGATATAGTCACAATAGTGCACCATAAAATAGACAACTTCAGCTAACATATATGTCAAATGAGGGGACATTTTAATGGCATCCTTACTAGGCTAGCCTGGTTTGGATTACTTTTATTTATGCTAGATAGGGTTACTGAAATGTCTAAGGTTTAAATATAGAATAAGTTTATAAAATTAAGTTAGCTAGATATCGCTGAATTTTTATAGCTAATTTCTTTTTCTTTACTTTTTTGCCTATTGAACTTACATTTATGTTACTTAAAAAGTTTAAAGCAGCCATCCTTATTACAATGCATTTGTAAGGCACAAATGATACAATCATTATTTATCAGCCCTGTCATTTTGCACACAGGTTTAAATATTTTTTATCACAAGCTGGGGTGGGAAGATGATTGGTACTAGAAATGTACCAAGGAACTATGTCTATAAGACTATCAAATAATTATAAGATATGTTTTTTTTCTGTTTTTTTTTTTCCTTTTAATTACAGTATTGCCTTTTTTTTTTCATTTCTGGTAGGTGTCGAACTTGCAACACAAGTGAGAGGAACGCAATTTGTGTGAACTGTATCAACACATGTCATGCAGGTCATGATGTTGAGTTCATTCGCCATGATAGATTTTTCTGTGATTGTGGAGCAGGAACTTTGAGCAAGCATTGTCAGCTCCAGGGAGAGCCAACGCAAGACACAGATACCCTCTATGACTCTGCACCTCCCATGGAGTCGCATACACTGCGGGTGAATTGACATCATCATGGTGTTGTTGAGTATATTATGTATATATATATAGTGAACCTGGTCACCCCCTCATCTCATAGAGAGAGTCATAACTTACTGCCATCAAAGACTGTCACTTGAAAACAGTGTATCCATGCTTTATGGTTGCTCCTTATTATTTATTTATAACTCTTACTTGGTATCATTTTGATATGCTTTCTACCGATTCAAAACCTTTTGATATTTTGATACCTGGTGGAGATAATGAAATATGGCAACTTGCCCTTCAGAAAGTTGTTTCATTTTTTTTTCTAAATGAAAGCACAAAATGATTTTCTATCAATGCAAAAGCACATTTTTTCTAATGAAGTGTGTGTATATATATATATGTAAAAAGCTGTCTTTGCATTTCTTATGTAAGCACAGTGAGACTGCAAAGTTAAATCTGAATATATTTGAAGTTCCAAATGTTTACACACCCCTTGACATTGCCTTAATGAGTTTTTTATTTAAAGATCATGGAGAGGAGATATTTCTCATCAACACAAATCTCTCCTATATCTTGCCATTTTGCCTTTCACATATGGTCTGAATGGATACTTCTTACATTTTTCATTCCTCATCTTCTTACGCTAATTACATCTGTTTTGATTCTCTTGTCCTTCCTTCTTAAGCCCTTGATAACCAAACTTTACCTCATTTGTTTGTCAGAACTAAAACACTAAGACCTCTCAGTACTACTTTTTCTCCTCTTACATGGGGGCGCGGTGGCCCTGGGAAGGAACATCAGCTTCCTACGCTAAAGGTCCGTAGTTTGAGCACCAGCGATTTCTCTCCCTACTGGTTGGGTCGGTGTCAGTTTATTGTGACCAGCTTAGACAGGAGTATTGGTATCCCCAATATCTGCCTCATGTGTGGCAGGCACATAAAATTGTCAGACATCAGTCTTAGATCCCGTCCACAATATAGCCTACATAGTGCTGATGTTGGGCGTTAAAACCAACTCAACTCAACTCTTCTCCTCCTAAATTTATTTGTTTCATTTCATCAATGAACCATATCAGCATTGCACCAAAACTAATGATCAAAAAACAATTGCAAATGTGCTGAGTGTGTAAGCCTACAATCCATAATGTCATACCACAAAAGAAGTTCTCTATCCATTAACCAATCATGTACCTCTTTGCATAACTCAACTTCAATGTCATTTTTTTCTATAATTTTTCAATAGCATAAAATTTTCTTGGAAATTTAATGCTCACCCACATACAAGGGAAGCCTTTCATTTAGCTTTTGTTTGTGATAAGATATGAGGCATTTATGTGAGGTCAATCTTTAATTCTAACAAAGCACACATTTTTGTAATAATATTGCCATCAGAACTTTTGTTATGATGGTGGGGGTAGAATGCACAAACATGACGTAGCTTGTGTATCATTGTAAGCCTTCTTATTCTTATAGTGTTATGACAGTACGTAAGCTTTGTCTTGTTTGGGCATTTTATCCATGGTATCTAACAATTAAAGTGTGTTTTCATGTGATCTTGAATTAGTTATTGGTTTCAGAAAATTTGGTGGGCTTTCAGTGGTCACCATGCCAAAATTTTCTTTTGGGTAACTTGTCTTCAACTTATGTTCAGCATATTAGACATATTTCAGGGGATAATGCCTCTTTTTCTGTGATTTTGAAAAGTATCTTTTTTATTAATGTGTTTTTTTCCATTGAATTTAGACGCAATATGGTTGCTTGATGTAACCCATTATATTTATATCTATGGTACAGCTCTCGTCATTTTTGTTAAGCGGGCACAATGGGCTTAAAATGTTTACTTGAGAACATGGGCACACCCTGCACAGCAGAATGGAATACAAAATTAGTTGAAAATGAAGAGAAATGAATTCACTGTTGATAAGTCAAAATTAAATTGATCATCAAGATAACTATTTTAAAAAAAAATGTCTGTAAGAAGTAATTTCCATACCAGCACTTTGGCGGGGATCTAATATCATTCTTTTAATGTGTTTTTTTTTTCCTTGTATTTTCGTCAATGTAAAATGCATCTCAGATGAGGGATTAATTCATGGCAACAGATATAGGCAGCTGAGTTTAATGATTTCAAAGAACAAGAATAGGATAATATCACTGAGTCTAAAAAATTATTCTGAAACTTTAGTTTAAATGCTTCATGAAGTTTTAATCCTCTTCCATTAAATTTTGATACAACAATTATTTCAACGCAAAGGAATAGGTTTTTTCAATTATTTGGTATGACCTGTATAAAAAGTTATGGTTGATCAAGAGGTTTGTTCCTCTGGTCATGTGATCATTTTAGTCTTAGGTTGAGTGTGTTGCAAATTGTAATTATTAAATCTATTATGAGTGGAAGAAATTGAAATATTTGTTTCATTAATATGTAAGACTTGTGGAGTCTGTGTTCAACTCTCATAACTGTTTGTCAGAGTGCCTGTTAGAACATTGAATGGTTTGATTTATAATAACTACATATGTTGTCTACTGTATTTTTATACACTCTCACCATTGTTTTTTTTTTTTGGTTTTTTTTGTATGTTTAATCTCCAATCTTCAGTGTTGAAGGTAATACAAATGAAAAATATGTGATCAATAGTTCTTTGGTTCCTTTCTAAAGGTGCTTCAAAATAACTTTCTAACATGAAGCTCCCACAGGTTGTACTGATGAAAATCCCAGTTTCCATGGTGGAGAAAGAAATATTTGTTAATTAGAAGAGATTTTATTTTTTATTACACTATATACAATATGAGCTGTACTCAATTTTTTGTTCAATTAAAAATACAAGTTTCGATTTCACCATTACTTTTAGGTGTAACTATTATATCAAAACTTCAGATTATTTTTGTATGTGTATAATTATGAACAGATGCTTTAGAGAAGCTTTTGACTATTTGACTATGTAGGTCTACAGTCTTTTCTCTTACTTTTATTTGTTTTGTTTCATGTTTTTTACGTCATACCTAAGGAGTGTATGAGCTTTTCATTTTTTTTTTATTCCTTATGCCGATTTAACAATTTTGACTGTTGATATTATAGAGGTAACATTGTAACTCCCCTGCCACACCCCCCTCCCTCTCTCTCTCTCTCTCTCTCTCTCTCTCTCTCTCTCTCTCTCTCTCTTTCTCTTTATCTATATCTCTCTCCCTCCCCCCTCCCTCTTCTTTCCTACCTTATCTTCGCACACAGATACATATTCTCTTTGACATGCAAAGGGTACCTTATTTATTTCTTATCTTGATATGGCTAAATAAATATACACCTGCTTGAAAAGTTCATAAAATTTGCCAACTTAACCTTTTATTTTAAAAGATTTGTTTTTAATCTTTTATCATGTTTCGTGTCTCAAACATTTTGTTTTTATCTTATTTGGTTCTTTGCCTCTCATTGCAGAGAAAACACACAAACTTTCCACATTATTATGTTGAATGAAGGTGAGGATGGATGATTACGAATATGATGAAAGAGAATTTGCTTCACCATGTTTGATATGCAGAGATTTGCAAAGTGTTGTGTTTTATGGTTGAGGTTTTTCTTCCTTTTTTTATGTCATTGGGCTAAAAGGATTGCATTCCTTGGAGAAATGCCACTTCAACACTGGCAGATCAATGTATTTGCTAGACCATCACTTATCTCATGATATATTTAAAATTGTAATGCACAAACCAAAATTTTTAGGCCATCTGTGTCAACCCAGCACAGAATGGAGAAGTTGAGCTCTTTAGTCGTTACAAAAGGAAAGAAACGGCAACCTTCCTTACATGGCCGTTTGTCAAATATAAATTAGGAGCCTTATTCTTCGTTACCCAAATTTGTCAAAGAGTAAGGGACATTATCAAATTTAGTTTACTTTTAATATTGGCCTATGTGAAACTTTATTTTACTTTCACTTTTGGCCTAGATGCATGTCCTGTTTTAATTTTTATCGCATAACCAAAGGTTTTTGATTTTAATATCAGATCTGCAGTGTTGTGCCCATAGTATTTTGTTGCTATTTCAAAATTTGACCCCATAAGGGGCACTCTCTTACTGGTTATCTTTTTTTGTTTGTTGACAAATCTAGATGATTTTTGGTGTGTCTAGATTGTAGATGTGATATAAACATATTATATATGTACTATAGTAAAGCTGTGACCCAATTTTTTTTTCTTTATCCTCCCTATTTTTCATCAAATAATGTTACTTTCTTGGTGATGGTGTGCATGATTGTTGGTGAATTACAGTCCTACAGTTTTGAACATAATTATTTCAGTTATAACCTTTTGAATGTTGTAGCTCATTCTTTTAATGGGCAGTGGATTTTACTCACTGAAGTTGAAATTTACATTGTGTCCATTAATATTAAAATGAATTTAAATACTGCTGCCATATTGTGTAATTACATAGCAAGCATTTTCTCCAGCTTGTTTGTTCGTAGTAGTAGTAATAAGTAGGTTACTTTATTGGAAAAATAAGAGAGAGATCTTTGATTTCATATATGATTAAGGTTGTTTTTTTTTTTTGGGGGGGGGGGGTATTTTATTTTGTTGGGGTTTTTTGTTTGTTTTTCTTTTTTTCTTTCTACATTTTGATTTTCGAGGAATGGCCAGACTTGAAAAAGAGGATCTTAATGCGATTGAAGGCATATGACACATGATAGACACAATTATGTGATATATTTACACTGCTGGTGCTGAGTATAGACTGCAGTTTTTACAAATTTGTTTTTCAAGGAATGGTAAAGTTTAAGCCTAGCTGCTTTTTAGAAAGGTCTTTGTAATGCAAAATTTCTCGAGATCACTTAGGCTGTCACTAGCCCATAATTTAGCAAATGAATATTGGGACGTAGCTTATTGCAAATCATATTAGTATAAATTTTCAAATATATAATTTTATGAAGCTAAAAGTCTTCGCCTTATTTCTCTTTTGTAATTTACTTGGTTGAGGATCTGTTGGATTTTACTAGTTTAAAGACCAACCAATGTTGTAACACCCATAAGCAATTAATAGTATACATCATGACCATGGCTTTGAAAAGGCCATAACAAAGCGTCTATTGTTAAGGAATGTTCATATTTTTTAATGCACTTGTAAAAGTCAAATATAGAATATTTGTATGCTGCATTCTTTTAAAAATTGAAATACATGTATGTATTTATTTATATATGGAAGAGACCAATATCTCCTTGTAAAGTCAAGATTGGGCATAATGTGATAAGAGTGATAATTTTGAGGATCATCAATGTTCATATAAGTTGACAATTTTACCCATCTGTCAGTTCAACCTTTATTTGATTGTCTTGACTGTAGGAATTAAAAGGTTACACAATCTTATTATTAATTTAGTTTACGTTTTCAAATTAAATAAAAATAAACAAATAACTTGAGATGAAGGAAATAATGAGAGTGAGGGTTCATGGCATGTGTGTGTGCCAAGTTCTGGTATTTATCATGTAATTTTTTGTTTGTTACCTACACTTTTCGCCTCAGTAATGAAACAAACTTAAGCACTGTGAGTTGATCACTACTGCTGTCATTCTCATTTTCACCACCTTCATGCTCACCTTTGTGGGATTGTAAATATGTTTATTCTCTACTGAAACTGTGTGGGGTGGAATGAGTCGTAGTAATCTTTCTACATTGTAAATGATTATTATGTGACTTACTTCGGTCTGCCTTTTCAAAACAAAGACAAAAAAAGAATGAAAATTGCATTGACTTTGAAAAATAACATATGAATGCTATGTTAATATTATGTAGACTTTGTATGTTTTTTATATTGAATTGATACTTTTTCACAGGATGAATGAAATTTGTATCATTTACATCAATTTTTTTGGCTTGTGTGAATTTATCTTTGTGTGCATGTCAAACCTGGATTGAAGGATGATCGTATATAATTATTATTATCAAAACAATTAAAAAATTGAAGTGATAATTTAGAATTTTACGTTTTATTGGCTAGATTGTTTCTGTTAATTTTTTGGCATGTCAAACCTATTCTTGCAATCAAAATATGACTATCAAAACCTCAGAGGGAACCAGACAGGTTAAATGTCAAGTTTTACAAGGGGTTTATTGCATGTAGTCCTATGTAATGAATTAGCATGTTAAAATGAAGTGCCCTTAAAAATTGCCAAAATAATGCTTGTATTCTCAAAGAGTTTTGGGGTGGGATTAAATTAGTTGGTGTTATCGAAATCTGTTTTTTTTTTATCATCTCTCAACACTCACTCATTCTTTCCCTGGACAAGCTATTTGTAGGGGAGACATGAAGGATGAATTGTATGCTAGCCTGGATCTGTGGAAACTGATAGATCCATATTGGAAAAAAAATCTCAAACATCCAGCTTGAAAGAAATTGTGCAGCAGCATTATGCATATAGCATAAAGCGGCTCAATGCCAAATATAACTTTACCAACAAAGGCAAAAGAAATTGGATCAGAAATTAAAGTATGTAAGTAAGCAGTCCTCAACTTCAATCAGCAATACACATTTTATTACCAAGTTAACATCATCATAGCCATGTAGATTTGTGGTCGCCATTCAATTTGATCAAATCAAACGTTTATTCATAGCCCATCTTCTGTCTTTGCCTGTTGTTTTTTTCAAGAAACCTTGAAAGGTCTTTAAAAGGACTTCTAGTGTAACAACCCCCCTCTGTGTGTGTGTGTGTCTCTCTCTCTCTCTCTCTCTCTCTCTCTCTCTCTCTCTCTCTCTCTCTCTCTCTCTCTCTCTCTCTCTCTCTCTCTCTCTCTCTCTCTTTGTTTATTTTTTGTTTGTATGTTCTGCTTCCTCGTCTGCTTGAAATTAAAATGTTTTTGAAGTAAGGAATTAATACATGTACTATGATGTAGTATACTTTCTATCATTTGATTTGCCACACATTATACAGTCAATAATTTATCAAAATCGATATTTGAGGGACGATTAGTTGATGTTAAAGAGTCATGGGATCACAAAGTCACCACTGAGGTATTTATATGATCCGACAAATCCCTTAAGCGTATACTTGTAGTCAGTTGATTAATCTTAGTAGGAAAAAGTTCAGGGGTTTTTTTTTTTGTTTTTTTTTTTTGCAATCCCTGGTTCTACCCCTGTTAGTAAAAACCACAGGGCATTAGCTAGTGAGAAATAGTTTCCTTTTATATCCGTAAATAAACCTGAGGGGCGAAAGTTACTGTTTATCAAGCCGTACATAAGAACTTTGGACGTTTTTTTTTTGTAGGGGGTTCTCCATCAGGAAGCTACCTTCTTCTCAGGCTCGTCTTAAGTACCCAGTCATGTCATAAGATATTAATGGAAACCCTGTTGCCATACGTGGTTGTAATTTTCGAAAAAAAAAAGATATAACACGTCTAGCAGCTGCCAGCACCCACTTTGCCCTTTTTTCTTCTTTGTTCGCCTTAATTCTCTCCTTTTTATGTCCCGACGCCATATTATTTGTGTAGGTTAACTGTTGGTGAAATCCCCTAGAACAATCGTGTTGCCTATAGGACCTGTTCTCTTCCGTTTTTTATCACCTCAGGAAAAAAGGAAACAGTCAAAATCGGCTAAACCGAAGGATATTATGATATAATACTGACCTATAAAGTTACAAATCAAGACTGGCACTTAATAGAAGATCCAACACAACTCCTTCCATGCTTTGAAAATAAAGAAAAAATACATGTGAAAAACACGGGCCATGACAAACAAATTGCAAACCACTCGGAACCAGACTGGCGAACCAAATCAACTTTGCAAGTCAGGAAACCCACTTGCAAAAATGAAAGTCACAGTGATCGTATAATACAAACGACTCGATTTTACACCTTGATTGTTTTTCCACTGATAGCAATGTTTCAACTTTAATTTTTCAAACAAAATACATTTCTTCGTGGGAGAGACGGTTTCTCAATGAGAACAATATACGCCGACGGGTCCCAAGACGAACCTGAGTTGACAATAATGATTAAACGGGCTGCCACTAAAGAGACAGTGCGAGGATACATGTCTGTCCCAGCCTGTCACGAACAAGTACTTATACTACCGCAACAAGTGGGGGGGGGGGGGGGGTTGAATATGATACACCAATTTTACCCAATAGTGGCTTTCGACCCATGGACTTCAAGATTTGAAGACATCCCGTTGTTTAGGAAATGTAAAAATACACTAGAATCTCCACCTTCAATTAAGCATTTTTTTTTACTATCCATTTTGAATTGGGAGACTAGCCAGCTATCTTTGCAGACCATTTCTTTGACCTGTCGCCTTATTTAATTGTTATTGTTAGTCCAGTGGCCTCTGAGCGTGCGCTCTTTTGCCTAGGGCCATGAAGAAAAAGGCAGCAGTTCTCTGTAGCTGCGCTGAAGTGGAATACAAAGCCGTTTGGAGGTCAGGTCTCATAAGAAGGAACTGCTGTCCTTGTTGGCTTAGACTGGGGCATTGGAACAGTGTGTGTTCCAGTACTTCCACGGTATCCAAACTGTCATCACACAATCGACAAAGTGGTGTGTGTTCTGCGTTGAGTATGTTCAGGTGAAAGTTGAGGGGACATGTACACAATTCTCCCGGTTGTCCCCCTTGCCTACTGGTTCATGCATTCCTCTATTAAAATTTTGACAGATAATTCTTTTAGCTGTTTGGTAAGTTGCCTTATTTAATAAATTCACGTAGACCCAGAGAGAAGCTGGAAAAAAAAATTCGAAGCCACGTGTGAGCTCAGTCAGTAAGTGCTCTGGGTTACCTAGCAGTTCAAAGTTCCGAACCTCATAATTTATGGTGCCCCGTTCAAATATTCTCAAGAAAATTTTTTATAATAATAACAACAACAACAACAAGATAATAATAATAATAATAATAATAATAATAATAATCATCAAAGGAGTGACGCGCGGTAACAGATTGATTTCTATAAATAGAAATCTGTGTGCGCTTCGTCCTGCCCCCACTTTCCTCTCCCCAGTAACATTCAAGTTCCGCCACGCTGTTACGTCAGCGAACAATCTAGTGGTAGTTATATAAATCTATGACTGGTGCGAATCTTTTGATGAAAACGAAACCAAAACACCAGCAGCAGCTGATTTTGCTTCCGGGTGTCGTAAATCGAAAGTAGAAAAAAAAGTCAATCTGGATAGACGAGCTAATCTACATCTAGATTCTAGATCTAGATTCTTAGATTTAAAGTCTAGATCTAAAATGTAAATTCTAGATCTAGATCTAGATCTGGATTTAGATCTATTAAGAATCAATTTTTTCTATAAATGTCTAGATTTAGGCCTAGATATCTAGATCTAATTAAAATTGTGCAGTGGATTAACCATCTAATAACTAATGGCTTCTTTTTGTTTACTTTTAAATCCTTGCCGTTTGTAGATCTAGATCTAGACATAAACTTGGAATACAATTCGAACTTTCTCTTTATTTGAAAATGTCAATGATACACATGGATGCTGGCAAACTTGGCAGTGAATTTACTTTTGTTCAGCCTCCCATCAAAAGTGTCTCACTATTACTGTATCTATTCTTTGCGACATTGATCATTGCATTTTCATCTGGTTTGCATTTAATGGTAAGTAAAATGACCTGGTGATTTTGTTAACATACATTTTGACCAATGATACACATATTGGTACTCTTTACCCACTGCGGTCCAGGCTGTGCTTACATGGCGTCCATATTCGATATTAGAGGTAAGGTGGTTGGATGGATCTGAAAATTTAAAGTGCCAAGAGTAAATAATTTCATAGAAAATGAAGATTTTTCTTTTGCTTTTGACCTATCACTGTAGTGCAGGTTATTATGTTACTGGAGGTACTTAATAGGTTGCCTTAAATCAGCTAAGTCCTTGTGTGTAGTAAATATCCACCAAGACCCAAGTTATCTTGAATCCTGACTCGAATATGGTTGCCATGTATTAAATGTAAACTGAGCCGGGACCGCAGTGGGTAAGGAGCACCCACATATTTCTCATAATTATTAACTGTGGTTCAAGATTTTTTGCGCACATGTAACATCCTTCCAACTGAAAATCCCAATCTTTTATGCATTCCTGTCATTGGTGCCTAATTTTTGTGAACATTTTATCCTAACTTTACTGTTGAAACTTACACTCATATAAACTTGTAGGCCTATATAGTATGCCCACAATTAGTTCTAGATATAATGAAATCAAATGCTAGGATAGGGAACATCTATTCGCAGATATAACATTATACATGTACTAGTATTGCTCTGGATACCAAAAGCAGTACTTAAAAGAATGATATAACTTTCACTTTTAAATCTTTTACTCTGTTACTGTATAACAGGACAAAACAACTCTGTCTTGGATTTTCCTTACATTGGTTGTGATCATTATATTGAGGCTGTATCATAAAGTTTATTCTGGTAAGTTTTTTTGTAGTTAGTGACAATGGTATTTTCTTTTTTGTAGTTAGTGACAATACAATTTTGTGACTATTAGTCAAAACAATTTTTTAAAGAAACTTAAGCTTTTATCAGATGATTTTGTCCTCAACATCTATAATAAAAAGGGAAGAAAAGAACCACCAAAATTGAACATAGTTGTAACCCTAACTTGAAAAACATCACATATCTACATAAGACCTGTTTCTATAGCAATTTAATAGCTTTACATCAAAGCATAAGAGATTCTTACCTTTGCCTTATACCACACATCAGATGAAACATGTACACATACACAGTTTTGAAAGAGAACAAAATTGTTACAAAAAAATACTTGTATGAGATATTCAAGTGTTACGATAAACCTTTTTGTTACAATTATTAGAATGAAATTTTCTACAAGTGTCCCAACCGAAGTTTTTCCCTTGCACGATATGGACATCACCAGCTTTTCCCCTGGAATCGAGAGTATTTTTGGAAACAGCTGACTGGTTTATAAATACTTGTATTGAAAGTCTCAAGAGAAATAGTATTTCTCAATATTCAAAAATGTAGGTAGGACTAGTTTTTAGTATTAATTTTAGTGTTTCACTTGATATTAGTTAATTCAGCTTAACTCAGTTAAGTTAGCCTTTCTCAATTGTTAACTTCAGTCCTTCATTTTTTTTTTCATCAGAAAGTGTGCTTATCCTGCCATCTCTAGGATTGCAAGTGAAGACCTTGTATTACTTGGGTCATGTCAAAACACACTTCATCGATGCATCACATATAGAGGACATTATCATCAATGAGGCTATAACTATGGTATGTTTTGAGACATGTAATAACTCTAAAAAAATTAGGAATTTGATTGATATGGGTGAGTAAAAAATAGGAGCATAATATGGTAAAGTGAATAATATGTGTGTGTCTTTGATTATTACATAAGATTATATGAAAGAGTATACAATTATTTTATTACAATAAGATTATATGAAATAGTAGGCTACTAGGCAGGGTAAAATCTTTTATCACACATTATCATGAAGGATAAATGGAGTTTCAAATAGACTTCACCTTTGTTTTTTAATTTCTTGTTAATCTTTTTTCTCACATTTGTAGATATTTTTTATCAGTAATAAATTACTTTTTTTTTTCCTCAAGTTTTTCCTGATTTTCTCTCTAAAAGTCTAACCTTTGTTTTTCTTTATTAAGCCATTCCTCATTTTCACTTTCAGCACTCCATATTCTGTTATTTGGTGGTATTACTCTGTGACCCTGAGAGTGGTGAAATTAAAGGATTGTACCCACTGTTTTCTGTAAGTTTCTAGATAGTGATAAGAATCAATAAACAAATAAAGAAAAAAAACACGCTCGAATTTCACACTATTCAGAGACTGGATGTATCGAGAGACAAGTCAAGTAGAATTTGCGAAAACACCTTTTTTCAAACATTAAGTATTGAAAATTTAAGTTTTAAATCTTTTTGAATTTGTATGGAATTTAAATTTATTATTTGAAAATATTAAAAGATGAGAAATACACTATGGATATATACAAATTGTTTTTTAATCCAGTGTTGCGGCTAGGCTTAGAAATTCACTTTTGGATGAACTCCAACATGCGACTGCCATATTATTTTATTTATGGCATTAGATTAAAAAGTAATGTAGACCCATTTGCATCTTTGATTAGGATAGGAAGAATTATCATGTAGTAATCATGTAAACTTATAGTCATAATAGAATCAAGCAAAATCTTTCCTATATATTTATGCTCTAACACATTTCCAAATAATCAAAAGAAATAAAATAGAAATTGTTAATTCTCTGATTTCAATGCAAGCTCTTTCAAACTTCACTTCTTGACACCTCTCCCCATTCATCAAAATATATTAGTATAACAGTCTGTGATTAAAAAATATTCTTAACTAATGTAATAATATGTTGTTAGCTTTTTTGTGGTTTTTAATCCTTGCTCCTGACATTTAATAAATCCAAATCAAAAGACGAAACGGTAACAGTTTTGTTGTCTATTTTTCCTCCAGCACTCTTGGCCGCCACTCTCCAGTCTCAAAGATGTGTACAGAGCAGCCCAGGAAAAGCTGATCAAACCAAAACAAAGATGACAGAAGCTTATCGCTAGTTCAAATTGCTACTAGTATAACACATTTAAATCTTAGGCCTTTATTGTTGGTGCTTTGCTTAATCCAAAGATTTATATTATGACCCCCACATTTGTTTTTGTTTTTTTTTACTTGTGGTACTTTTGATTTATATAGTGAGATCAATCAAAAGTAAGTTAAAAGTGTTCTTTATTGTTTTATGAAGGTTTAATGATTTTTAAAGTATATTTTTTTAAAGCGTCAACTGTTAACATCCAAAGGGAATCTCTTAAACAAATTGGTAAATAATTGATTTGACTCCAGATTTTTGCAGTCACTGTGTCTAAAGCTTGGAGGAAAGGATGATTTTAGTTGTTGTTTTTTTTTTACCAACCTTATTGTACTCCTTAAAAGTTATTATGACTTAAAATATTGTTCTACTTACCTTAAATAGCAAGTCTCCTTAATATTTTTTTTTAATGTTTCATTTTTTTCCTACATTATCAAAGAACCAAAAATCCATGCTCAATTGTTTTATTGTGTTCATAGTTAAAGATTAGATAAGATAAAGTATTACTTTATTACTAATATTAGTATGCAAGGGAAATTTGGCTTGGTTACAGAATAGAATATGTACAGTCTATTCATAGCTTTCAAAACTCACACGCATTCCAACATAGGTACCACACATACGCACACACACACACACAATTGATATTGAATAGTCTTCATTGAGAAAAACAAAATTATATTAATCGTTATGACAATTAGACTGTTAAAAAAAATAGTTTATAATCTACAAATATAGTCTTGCTGCACTCTAACTGATGTTGGGACAAATGAATTCTTGTATCTCTCAGTACAGGTTTGACACTGCAAGATGGATTTTTATATCATGGGAAGAGGGGCTGTTTGTTATCTTTCAATATGTTTTTGATTTTTTAAGAGCAGTGTTTCAGATATAGTTCACCGATAGTTAGTTTTAGCCTCTTGATTCCATGTGGAACATAGGGCCACGTTGCGGTTTCTGTAACAGTGGGTTTTTTTTTAGGAGATGGGGTTGTTGGGCCCGTGCCCAACCCTGAACCTGGAGGGCCAGTGAGTGCTCTTAGTCTGGTCTCTTCCTTTCGATCTGTCTGGCTTGGGTGTCCCTACCAAAAGACGAATCTCCAGCCAGCATATTTCTAGAGTTCATTAAGACACATAAACCTCCTAACCAGCAGCAATTTGTCACTCTTTGGGAAGTCACCGATAGTTAGTAAATGGGTATTAGTTATCTTTCCAGCCTTTTTCAAAATTATATCAAAGTGATTTTTGTCACTTAGTGCAATATTTCTGCCCCAACATTTTATGCCAAATGAAAGAATACTTTGGATTGTGGCATTATAAAACATGATGATCAGGTGTTTACAAGTTTCAAAGATATAAGTTTATTTTATTAAATGAAGTCTTTGGTTTTCTAAGTACAATTTACATGGTCACATAGGCCTAGATAGTTTGTTGTCAATAGTTATTCCCATGTCCTTGTAGGGAAACTTTTTCTACCTCTTGATCTTTGATTATCAGTGGTGCGGCGTGACTCTTCTTTGTCCAGAATTCCTTAAACAATTCCTTTGTCTTACTGGCATTTAATTGCAGATAATTGTCATCACATCATTTGGTAAATAAAATAGTAGCTTTCATTATTTGATATACGTCTGACGATAGTGGTATTATTTGCAAATTTAATTAAAGGCAACATTTTCAAACATTGTTGTACAATCGTTTGTATAAATAGTTTATGGTACAGGAGACAAATCATTGTGGCGCACCTGTATTTAGAATTATAACTGAGGTAAAGGTGTTATAAACATCAAAGTGTTGTCCTTATTTTTTTTCTCCAATTGATTTTTATGTCTGTTAATTATTTTTAAATTTATTCAGTCTCTTATTTATTTAAATTTTTTTTAATGTTAAGTATTGCAATACATTGCATACTTTAATGTTTGTGGTGGATGAAATTAATATAAATACGTTTCTGGGAAGGTTGTTCTTTTTTTAGTATCTTACAAGAGCTTGCTGTTCTGGCAATATCTGGGATAGCTCTGGCTCATGTGGTAGAGTGTCAGTGTCCCAGTTGCGATATCTAAAATGTATTTGTCCAATTTCTTCTCTTACTGGTTGAGTCGGTGTCAGTCTAATGTGGCAGGCTGAGACAGGAGTCCAGCAGGTCTCCTAAAGTGTTTTGTGTGTGGCAGCAGATAAAATTGTCAGACGTTAGTTTTGGGACCAGATACCAACCAACCAGTCAACCTTGCAATATCTTTTGTGGAGGTATTAAATGAAATGCATTTTCGTTTTGTATGTGATTTTATTATATGTTGTTTTATCTAACAAGATGAATTTTTAGTACTCCTGGGTATTTATTAAAAAAAATTTTCTCGCCTGAGATAAGCAAGCTGAAGATAATAAGACACATGAAAGAGAATTTTAGGAAGAAGGCAAAAGTGAGAACAATTACATTTTGTACAAAAATTAAACGAAGTAGACAGAACAAATATATGTTGGAAAACAGAGAAATTAAATCAATAATTCAGTAAAAATCAATGTGGTGGTCTGTATTGTTATTATTTTTTATAATTTACATGTTACCAATTTTTTATTTTTCACCTCAAATATTAACGTATAAATACTTATGCAGAATACTCTTTTATCTGGAACAAAAGGAATTTCAGTTTTAATGGAATTCTCCTTTACAAAAATTTGTATGTACAGAGTTCCAAGCTACAAAAAATATTTTATAGTGTAATTATTTGAAGAAGGTACTGCTATGTTACTGAATAATTATTTTATTTTTTTATTTTGTTTCCTGCCAAATGTTGAACTTATTGAAATGGTTCTTTGTGATTGTGACCTGTTTATTTTGTTGAAAGTAACCATTGAAAAAAGATCTTTATTTTGAGAGCAAAAATTTTTTAATGCAAATATGACATTGATTTTTATCTAGGTTAAATCTATTTTTCTTGTAAGTTTTATCTCAGAAAATGTATAACTTAAAGGTACTTAGATCTTTTGCATGTTGCAGTATTTTCATTATCTGTGCCTACTTTTTACTTACCGTGATTGTTTCATTTTATGTAATGGTTATGCCCAAAAAACAAGATAAAAGTGCCATCGTAAAAATAAACAACCAAACCCTAGAGGAGGTGTCTTCATACAAATACCTTGGACAACGCATTAATTCAGATGCTAAAAATAAAGAAGAAATATATACTAGAATAGCCATTGCAAAAACAAGGTTTGGCCAACTGAGGCAAATATTAACATCACAACAAACCCAATTATCCACTAGACTTAGAGTACTGAAATGCTATGTACACTCTGCTCTGTTATACGGGTCCGAGACATGGACTCTTTCTAAAGAAATCGAAAAGAAAATCAACTCCTTTGAGATGTGGACCTTTCGCCGTCTAGGAAAAATTAGCTGGACAGAAAAGAAAACCAACAAAGACGTGTGTACCACTCTGGGCATCCAGCCGTCTTTATTAAAGACAATAAAAACAAGAAAACTGAAGTATTTTGGACATGTGAGGCGGCACCAGACAATACAGAAGGTAATACTGGAGGGAATGGTGGATGGCAAACGAGCAAGAGGCAGGCCAGCAAGAGTCTTACAGCAAAAGAATGCAGCGAAAACGCAAGAGACAGGAGTGCGTGGAGGACCATTTCAAGTCAACCTCACCCGAATTGACACCGGAAGTGAATTGTTTCATAGACCATTATTTTACAATGCCCCAAAAGTAAATGGCATGTATGATATGACTGTCACCAGATCGACTATGACTTAATTGTGGTTGCAGATATTTTTCAAAAGACTGTGATATAATTCAGGGCCTTTTGATTGTAACAGACGAGTCGAGTGATAGATGGGAGAGTTGGTTGATGTAGTATCTATAGTTTAATATCAAACTAACAAATATTGGTAGGGGGAAGTACACATTAAATAGACTGTACCCATAAAATTGAGATTAATCAGTTTTTATAACTACTGATACTAGATCTAGATGTAGTTTTGATATGGTACACATTCTACTGCAAATGCTAACACATAGCAAATTAATCTCCAAGAATAAATAATAATCAAAAGTTAGCATTAAATGATGATATAATGAAACAAAGAAACAATGGATAATCTTAAAATGATATAGACAATTTACAATAGTTATTGCTGGATATAGATCAATGTTGGTTTGAAATCAGCATTTCAATGTGAGGTAAAATGCTTTCCAAAAGGTACAAATCCTTTTCACTTAAATAAATAGTGAGATGTTAAGGATAGCACTATTATGAAATCACAGTATATATGTCAGTATGTTTACTTTTGAACAGCTACTGTTTTAGAATTAAATTAATGTACAATAACATACTGCAATGTAATTGGCTTGCATAAAAATAAACTTATATAAGAATCATAATATTTAACACTAATTGGAAAAGACAAGAAAGAAAATATACTGTTTAATAACTTTTAAAAATAACAGAGACACAACTAAAAGGTATATTTTGAATAACCGTATACACTGTATTTTTCGGTTATTTCCCATTAATTTGTCTGCAGTAATGTTGTTAGTGGTGGTTAAAACTAACTTAAGACTTCTCAAGATCAAAATGATTTAAAGAATTACGCCCAGTGATATCAAATACGTATGAAGTGAAAAGTGTTACTCTTTCTTTCATTATTAACTTTTAATTGTGTGACTACCCTAAGTTGTTGGTTATTATTGTGTACATTTATAATTGTTATACATGTAATTGTATGGGAACTGATAATTTAGAGCTGCATGACAAACTGGTGTAACCAGTACATATAGAATTATCATTTTGAAATAAAGCAAAGATATATGTTTGTTGTTGTGTTTTTTACGTGTTAGATCCATCATAATTTATATGATTGATATTTAAACGAATCGCCACCTCAGTTGTATAGTGTCCTATCTCATGTTACAAAAAGCTCTAAATATTTACTGTGTAAAAAAATGAGATAGTACGTTATGCAACTGTCTAAATATTTAGTTGTTTTTTTTTAATTAGATAGAACATAAATGAACTGAGATAAGGACATTTTTTTTAAGTTATTACCAGATTGATCCATAAGTATCAAGCAAAAATTTATTGTAATGTGTGTGAGAGGGGGTTGTGGTGGTGGTAGGGGGAGGAAAACCAATATCTCAGTCTTTGTTGCTGTGGCGAATAGGAGATCTGATGTTCAAATCTAAGCCAGTACCAAAACCTCATTGAGAATTTGTTTGAGAAACATAGCTAATCAAAGATCAAGTTGGTTTTTTTTTTAGGTAACCGATGCTCAGTGTTGTACGTGTTATATGTATCATTCCACAATGTTAATTTTCTTACTATTTCTTTTTTATCATTTGCATGTGCATGACTATGTTTCTTTTTATCTTTATTGCTACAGGTATTTTGTAGTTTTGAAAGGTATACATTTGTGCTTGGGTTTTTGTATGAATCACTGTTGACACTAGAATGTCTTAAGAGTTACTAATTTCCGAAGTGCCCAATCAGTGAAGGCATTAGTTCTTAATTCCTAAGTCTCTCTCAGAGCCCTATTGATAGACATATTCCCAAGGAACGTCTTATTTTTTGTTGTGTTTTTTTTTTAAATTGGTATAATGTCTTAGAAAAATATAAAATGTCTCTTATTCCCACTTAAGATTGCCTTTACTGTGACATTTTGCCTCTTATCATTCACTGATTACTTTATCAGACACATTTCAAACAGTCCAGCCTCTTTTTGTTGAATTATTGAAATGAATTGGGATGAATGAAAGGAAAATTGTGTGTGGCCTAATCCTAACTATCACCAATTCTTACCATATCCGTTGTGTTCTGAATGGGCACTATTAAACAGTTTTGCAGTTAACCATGTCTTGTCCCGTTCGTTTTAAAGGACAGTTTTTGTGAACCTAAAACTACAGTAAAAGTAGAAGATTTTAAACAAGGAGAGCGTTTTACTTTCAGATCAAACGGTTACTTTGCGGTGGGACTTGTCCTTTTTACTTTTTTAAAATATTGTCATTTTGAATCGTCAACAGAGACTAACAATTGGATTAAAATAAGCTCTAGAGATAGAGAAAAACATGCATATGAATGTACTTTGTAAAATCTAATCAATGTAGATGCCTTAATTAACAGGAACAAAAGATTTCATAAACAATATGTATTACAGGTGCAATGTATTAAAAATGACGTTTAATACACTCCTGTTCCCATATAATTTTGTGATGGATCTGATGCAATGCTTAATATATACATGTACGGAACCAAGTTTTAAAAAAATGTACTTCATGCTAAATATGTCTTTTTTTCTTAAATCCTGTTACATGCTTTAAATTATTGCAAGCACTACACCTAGTGTTATTTGTGTTTCTACTTAACTTTTTTGTATTATCGAATAAAATAGTTTCAGCTATTTTGAAGATGACATGTCGAACAATAATGTATGATTGTTGTTTTTTGTTTTGTTTTGTTTCTGTTTGTAGATGTTTGTGTGATTTATCAGTAATGCATGTAGTATTAGAAATACACAGATATGAAATAATTCATACAATGTTTTTTTCTATTGGGTTTTTCTTTTTTGAGGGGGTGGGAATTTGTATAATAGTTTAAATGATAAAAGTAGCGGCATTGCCCACAATTACAACCGTTATAGTTTGTGAACCAATCACACGCTGTGATCCAATCCGCGAAGCACTGAACCGTGCCATAGCTCACGGATTGCGATAGTTTGTGATCTTACGTATTTTCTTTTAGTTTACTTTTATTTTGAAATATCATAATACTTGTTCTTCGTTTCTTTCATAATAGGAATTATCCTCAACGGAGTCAGATTTCACAAGTCAATAGATAAGCTTTGTATATGTGAAAGAAACACTCGTGAGGCTTAGGATCAGCTGATGAAACATTGTAACATCTCAAACTGCGAGACACGTTGGTCTGTGAAAGGATATTAAAGCACAAGGGAAAAATCAGCTGCAAAGCTATGTCCAGGAAAACGGAAACGACGGAAAGCAGAAGGAAAAAAACGGTGCTGCCCTAACCTGGAAGGCATAATATTGAGCGTGTAGGACGCATATATCTAACGGCTGAATACATTCCGCTCGCATACTGCAGTATCACATCGATCTGATGTAATGGAGATTTTTTGTTTAAGGGGGTTGGGGGGAGGGGTAATGATTGCTATTCTGCTTATATGCTTGTTCCTAGGACAAGGAGTAGAATTATTTAACTCCCGTTAAAACCTCACACATAAATAAACCCAATAAAGCTATATCTTCATCCTTGGATAGATGGGCCCAACAGTAAGAGATAAGGCTGCAAGTCATTTTCTGCGTATTCTGCATTTTCTGATACAATGCTCTGCTATATAAAAGAAATAAAAGTAAAGTGTGTCAAAGCGAACCTAACATAATGGGACTGCAGATCATGTTTTGCAGACAGGAAGCAAAATAATGTTATTTGTTTTACACTAATATTAGATCATCGTTTCACAGCACTCTGAATATTGATGCAGACATAAGTTATCCATTTTTTTTTCTTTGCGGCACTGATGTTTTTGTCAGGTTTATTATCAGAAGGCCGCATGATATTAGAGATAAATCAAAATTCACCAAGTCACATTCAAATTGAAAAGAAAAAAAGGTTGAAAAAAATTTAAAGACCTTTGCCTTTGCACGAAAAATTAACTAGGGATAACTGTTTCAATGTGTTGGTTCGAGCTCGATTTTATGGCAAGTTGAGTATGAAGCAATACTGTATTATTACGGCTAAATACGATCCACTTGCATATTTTAGTATCATATCGATCCGGTATATAATGTTTATTTGTTGCTGGGTTTTTTTTGTTTGTTTTTGGGGTGGGGTTGGGTGGGGGCAGGAAGTGCTATAAGGAATTGATTTCTGTTGTATGTAATTGTTCCTAGGATATTGAAATATCTCTTCAAAACCTCACACATATAAAAGAACAACAACAAAGCTCTATCTTGAATCGATGGGACGACAAGTAAAGGGATATGGCTACACGTAGTTTTCTGCACTATCTGCATTTTCTGATACAGAACTCTGCTATATACATGTAAAAGAAATATAAAAACATAAGGTGTGTCAAAGTGACCCTTATATAGGGGACCGGAGGTCATGTTTTACGGACAGGAAGCAAAATAATGTTATTTGATTTACACTAATATTAGATCATCATATCGCAACATTCTATGAAAATTGATAAATACATGAATCATCCATTTTAGCTTTGGCGCACTGACGTTCTTGCCAGGTTTATTTATAAAAAGTCGCATGATATTGAAGGTAAATCAAATTTATTCATAGCATATCAACAATTTTGTTGCAAAATGGGCATCAGGCAATACTGGTTTACACAAAATATTGTTATGTTGATTGTGTGCTGGTTAGCTTGCTGTGAAATGAATTGTGGGGAGTTCCTCTATACTGAAAATGTGGCACCTAAATAACGAAAAAAAAAGGGAGAGGGGGGGGGGTACTTATATTGTGAGAGTTGAACTCTGAAACACTCATATTAAATGAAAACATTAAAAAATATCTAACCTAAAACGACACATGTTCACACTTCTAATGTCGTTTAGCAATGTAATTTATACTTGCAGTTACAGTATTAGCAACATACATGTTTTCTTTGATCTCAGAAAGATCAACATACCAAAACAATAGCTCTGTAAGGAAAACGCTTAGCTGCCTTATAGTTTAACGACTTCTAGGTCTTAAGAAAGACAAGCGGACCTTGAGCAGGATACCCGAGACATGCCCGATCACACCTGATTGACACCGATCTGACCAAAAGGAAAAAAATGCAGCGCACTTGCTACAAAAGGAGTCCGAGGCTTTAACACCAGCACCATCACGCTCCATGGATCCACCTAGCTAGTAGGGGCTAATCCACACATGTGGCAGCATCTAAATGGCAGTTGATTGACTCTCGGACCGATGAATGTGAGTTTCCAACCCCGGCTCGACCTGTGCACAATCTAATCATTTTGAAAATGTTTTTGACGTAAAATCATTGCAATCCATCTTAAATTACGAATGAGCACCCAGCCAAAAGAAGAGGAAATGTTTTGTCATTAGGAAGAATGGAACTTCCTGCGAGAGCTCAGTGTTGATGTTGATTGAGGAATCATCCAGTTCAGGACTCTGTGTAATAATTACAATGTATATGTATTCCAAAAAGATAAAAAGGGGAAAATAGCGTAAATAAGAATTTTAGGAAGGGTTGATGAAGCGCCAATAATTCAGTAGGTTAGTTTAAGTTTCAGTTTTAGCCTTTTGATTCCTTGTGGAACATAGGGCCGCAGCAACTACCCTCCACTAATCTCGGTTTTGGCTGGTCCTCTTCAGCTTGTCCATGTGGTACCGGCAGCTTTTATCTCTGCGTCGGTGCTTCTCCGCCAAATCTGCTTTCGACGGCCGACCTTTCTTTTTCCTTGGGGATTCCACTCCAGGGCTTGCCTTGTGATGTTGGATACAGGCTTTCGAAGTGTGTGGTGTATCCAACCCCATTTACGATTTTTGATCTCTGTCTCGATAGGGGTTTGCTTCGTTTCGGCCCACAGTTCTTTGTTTGAGACAACTTCAGGCCACCTCACGTTCAGGATCTTTCTGAGGCATCTGTTGGTGAATGATTGTAGTTTTGTAACTGTTGGTCTGGGTAACGCGCCATGTTTCAGAGCCTTAGACTAAGACAGACTTTACGTGAGTATTGAAGATCCGTATCTTCTTTCGGACTGATAGTGCTGTAGGTTGGTTTGAGAGGGTGTTGAAGGCGTATCTGGCCTTGTTGACTCGGCATTTGATTTCGTCTGTGCCTCCGTCTTTGCTGACAACACTACCAAGATATATAAACTTGCCAACCTCTTCAAAGTTTGCGTCATGTAGACGCAAGGCATTAGCCTGTTTGTTGTTGATTTTCATGGCTTCAGCCTTTCTGGTGTTTATATGGAGTCCAGTTTTCTTGGCTTCTTCTGCTAAATTTCACTAAATAGTTTAGAAAAAGAAAAAAACAGCAACAAAAAACACAAACCACACACACACACACACACAAGCAAACAGATGTAACAAATTTACATAGAAGGAGACTCTAGTGACCATTGTCAGAGGAGATTCCAAATATTTTTTGGTGTGCTTTAACTCGGATTGTCTTGTCGTTAAGGTCTATAAAGATACAGACAAGACAAATAGAGGAAGGGATCGTGTAGCTTGGAATAAAAGCACTTTTAATCAAGCGATAAATATTCATTGGTGTTTTAGCCATACGAGACGCGGGCGGGAATGATCTAAGATTATTAGCGGGCGAGATCGAGTAAATAAGGGAAATACGGACTCCGCGCTGATCGGTCATCATTCTCAGAGGCAATATGCATTAGCCTGTTTGTTATTGATTCTCATGGCTTCAGTCTTTCTGGTGTTTATCTGGAGTCCAGTTTTACTGGCTTCTTCTGTTACACGATAAAGCTTCTCTTGTTCGTCCTGTTGCCTTGTTGCCTTTTGGGAGAGAAGGCTGATGTTGCCCAGCTCAGTAGTTTTGTGCTCTCAAGTGACGAGCAGGTGGTCCGACGTTCGTAAAACTAAGGGAGCGCAAAACATACCAGAGATTACTGATTTACAATGGATTGATCAACGTTTCCTTTCCACATCTGCGTTTCTAATAATTATGTGCAAGAGAGACACGAAAGCCCTCGGCATCGACATAATTATAGTCCTGGGAGGGATTTTCAGTTGATCGATCAAGATGGAGAGGAGGAGTCTGCATTATTAGGCAACTAACATCCGGAGAAGGGAAGTTGTTGAAAGGTGCGGCGACCAAACGAGCACGCAGACAGAAAAGTCGCGACTGCAGCAGACCAGCGACAACTCAGGATAATGTGTGACCACTGCGACAGAGACTTTCTTCCAATCCCCCGTTGGCCTCTACTATGTCTTAGCAGGATACACAGGTAGGATTTTACCTTGATCAAACTTGATCGACGGTTGCCTACTTCTACAAGTCATTCTAAACTTCCTCCTTGATCTTAAAAAATGAGTTGAGAAAATCAAGACATCTAAAATTGCCATATGACTTGTGCATGCAATGTTAAGCAATATCTCCTCTTTAATCTGTACGCAAAAATCATTGCAAACTTTGTTATACTCTTATGAATTCCATTTTACTGATTCTATCATCAATTTTATAACACTTTAATTTACAGTACATGTAGGCCTACTTTGATCTACAAAGGTAAAAAAAGGCTATGCATGTATAGAAACGTCTATGACTATATCTTGCCTATAATGGAAAAACATTCACATCATTGTGAGAGGGGAATCAACTGGCATTCAATGAGACACCAATGAGACTTTTCTCTTTACGGATAATGATAGTTCATAAAACCTTTTGCATGGACGTTTTCGCATCAGATAGAAACCACCAAAAAGGTGTCCTGTTTCTTTAATTAAAATAAAATAACAAACAAACAAACAATCAAAACCAATTCACTAAAAGATTTAGAAAAAAAAAAAAAAACACACACACACACACACACAAGCAAACGAATGTAAAAAAATTGCATAAAAGAAGACACTTGTTATAATTGTCAAAGCAGATTCCAAATATTTTTTGTTGTGCTTTTACTCGGATTGTCTTGTCGTTAAGGTCTATAACGATACAGACAAGAAAATAGAGGAAGGGATCGTGTAGCTTGGAATAAAAGCACTTTTAATCAAGCGATAAATATTCATTGGTGTTTTAGCCATAGGAGACGCGGGCGGGAATGATCTAAGATTATTAGCGGGCGAGATCGAGTAAATAAGGAAATACGGACTCGGCGCTGATCGGTCATCATTCTCAGAGGCAAAGGGCACCGGGTTTGTTTGTCAGGGGATAGGAGGATAGAAGAAGAGACAGGAGGGAGAGAAGGAGACGATAAATAGAAAGAGAGATAGATAGACAGACAGATAGATAGATCGAGAGAGAGAGAGAGAGAGAGATAGATAGAGAGGGAGATAGAAAGAAAGAAAAGAGAAAGAGGGGGAAAAGAGAGATGGGAGAAAAAAAAAGAAAAAAAGAGAGAGAGAGAGAGAGAGAGAGAGAGAGAGAGAGAGAGAGAGAGAGAGAGAGAGATAGAGAGAGAGAGAGAGAGAGAGAGAGAGAGAGAGAGAGAGAGAGAAGGAGAGAGCAGCGATATAACAGCAAAACGATAAGCAACAAAATTTAAGTTCAGTCAAAAGGTTTATTTTTTTTCAGTTATCTAAAAGCAATTTATACTCCAAAATAATAATATAATTTATTTTACAAAGTACATATTTTATTAGTTTTTATGTTTACTGAAATGCGTTCCCCTTCAGTTCTGAGTTGCCACGTGAGAGCGATCCCTCTATAACCGAGAACATCGTTGATGATCTTACAACAGAAAAAACGTCTTGGAAAAATCAGGATGGGACAATTTCTTGGAAAATTCAGCCAAACCAACGTGTGTGTTGATAGGGAGGGAGAGAGAGAGAGAGAGAGAGAGAGAGAGAGAGAGAGAGAGAGAGAGAAAGA